>CAXKVR010000672.1:0-20445 GCA_964058845.1 Carex sylvatica
ACTGAACAGGAAGAAAAATTTACTTGTGAAAAACAATTAATTAATCAGTAGGAAATTCTTTGGGGGCATCTAAATGGAAATTGTGAAAAATGAATGCACCTAAAGGATGTCATGTTGTGAATTTTGGGAGCATTAGGCATGGTCATAAAGAGAGAATTTGCAAAGAAGGTTATCCTGCGTCTTGCATCCAGGTTAGTTGGTATTCTCGATGCTGATTCCTTCACCGTTACCAATAAATGAAGCCTGGTCACCTTCTCCATCCAATCTTTATTTTTCATTAATTCCAAATCGAGCTCTGAGAACTGTGGATGATCTTTTTCTCTTTGTTCTTCCTGTTGATTGACTACCTCTGTACCTGCTGTTCTCTGAACCCTGCTATAAAAGAAACCATGATGCCCATCTGAGATCCTGAAATACTACTTACTATTCTGATACCATAACCTATGGAACCATACATAAATACCTGTTTTCATTTATCATGATGTCCTGTAAGATAATATCCATGGTATCTTGAAGCACATTCGTGATTTGTGTTTTGACAGAGTCTTGGTTTGCCATCTCTTGCGTGTTTTTCTGGAAAATTAAACAAATAGGCAAAAGTTTACGAAAAAGATTGCCATAGTACATGATCTGACAAGTAGAGCAAAAAACAATGAACATACATACCAGCAGGGTGAGAAGTTTCTCGACTTTAGTGCTTAGCTGGGGAAGTTCACTCATTCTGAAATTCACAAGAAGTTGCCTTTTTCTTATGCTATCATCAACTGCTGCACAAACATCACGTACAACCCTTCAATGAAGAAAACAAGTATTTGTACTCTCAGATTGATTCATATCACGTACCAACAACAGATTCAGTCAATAGGAAAAGAGAAGAGAGAACTTACTTCTTGTCATGTTGGTTCTTGAGAAGGCTGTAGAGGATATCCCGTAGCGTCTCATAGCACTCTATCACAGCATCGGACATGTAACTATCATTCTCTATTTTCTTTTCTAGCTCACTGTGGCTCTTCTTCTTGTTGAAGTCTTTCGCTGTGTCCACTGCTATTGGTATCTGTCATTTTTAAAATCAAAATTAAAAAAAGGGATAATTAATAATATTGTTGGAAATAATAACTCGGATTGTGATATTGGATATAGAAGAGAGTAATTTATAATATAATTTCTTTTATTAATAGATGAAGAGTACAAAAGCTTACAAGCCTTTTATCTATTTCTCACACTTTTACTCTCATCTAACGGACACACCTACATACCTATTTATGTCATGCTATTGTCGTACCTATTTATGTCATGCTATTGTCGTACCTATTTATGTCATGCTATTGTCGGTTTGGAGTTTTCTGGACATTAACTACCGACTTTGATAAATTATAAAATATTACAATGCAATAGTAATATCTAGAATATTCTACTGCCATAACAAGTCGGATGATTCTAGATTAGTCAAGAAGATGAATTTGGACCTTGGGCTTAATTAGTTCGGTGCTGAATTTTAACACTTCCCCTCAGCACCAACTTGATATCGTCTTGATCTTTAGTACTCCATGTTTATCTAAATCATCATACTTTTTGTTGTTTTGGCAAAAGTTGTCGTCGAGTTTTCTTCTCTCGACAGATCACCTGACGAGTTGCATCTTCTTGCACAAACTCTTGTCTTGCAGTCTTCTCCTGCAACAGCGACACTCTGTGTCGTCTCGTCATCATCACCCTCCTTGATGATGGCCTCCAACTTGGTGCTATCTTGTGGCTTCTTCTCATTAGCCACCGTGCACCTCACAACTTCGGTCTCCTTCTTGACCGATTCATCAACTGGTTTTTCAAAGAACCATGACTCGGAAGTTGATCTCCTCATCCTCAGGCTCATCAGCCTCTTCGACGTCCTCTGCGTCGGTTACCAACTGCATCACAAGAGCCGCTACTTTGTTCCACTATTCTTCACTTGGGACTTTCTCTGGTGCCTTCTCCTTCGTGGTCACCACGAGGCTTCCTTCATTCTTCCTGAATTAGCACTCTCTCGCATAGTGCACTCGTCGTCTGCAATTATACCGCTCCACTCTTCTACTCCGATATTCACCATCTTCGGCTCCTTTTCCCTCTTGGCCTTTAGGAGCTCCCCTTGAACATGAATCCTTTTTGCATTGTTCATGACAGACCTTCTTGTCATCGATATCGGTCCATGCTCGACTCTCTACGTCAACCATTATACAGGGCCTTGGCATCCTTCATTTGTTGTTGTTGTTTCTCCAGTGTCAATGCTCTCGTTGGCACCGTAAAACCTTGTTCGATGACATCCCACAATTCCTACGAGAGTAGCAGCATCTGCATCTTGATCTTCCACATGGCATAATTTTCTCCCATAAATATGCGAACCATCGATTGCGCCATAGTTACGTCAATACTTGAAGACATCGACTTAAGATGCTTCTTATTCACGAACGCCCTAGTCTACTTCGCTAACTTGTTACTCGAACTTGAAGCTCTGATACCAAATGTTGAAAATTATAACTCGGATTGTGGATAGTATATGAAGAGAGGTTTATATATATAATTTCTTTTATTACTCAAAGAGTACAAAGCCTTTGATATATCTCACTCTTACTTCACGCCTCACTCTTTTTATTATCTGATTCTATTATTTTACACACTACTCCTTAGTATCTATTTATACTAGTCATATGGCGGCAATGGACATTTCTAGATTTTACTTCCTATTTCTACCGTCTTTGCTTATGTCGGTATTGGTCCATCTATTATATTCTAAATTTTCCATGATACAAAATCTAGAGATTTCTAGTACGCCTATACACTGCCTATTTGATTTATAGAATTTCTTGAACAATCTAGAATGCCAATTTGGGCCTTGGGCCTTCGGTACTGTGAACTTCAACAACAATCACTATTATCTATTTGAGAGACCTTATAGATTTACCTTGCTTGCAAGGAGAAAAGGAGGCCACTGAACAACTGATATGTCATTTGAAGATGACGGTACCAACAACAGATCCCTCTCTCTATTAAATAATAAAATACAAGAATACAAAATTTCAACTTAAAATTGTATGCAAATCAGGGTATACGGGATGCAAGAAGCAATGCAAACATTAAAAAAATAAAAATAAATAAACATATTGCTCTTTTAATAAATTTCCCAAAAGAATACTATTGAGTCTAGCAATACACACCTATTGCTAATCAAGTCTTCTTCCCGTAATGAAATGATGAAATCATTCCATATGTGAGAAAACTTGGCTATGTTCATTTTCACTATCTCTTCCTGTCAAATATAGCAGTACTGTCATATTAAAACTGATAGAGATATAATCTTGATTTTTCATCTTATAAAAAATCTCAAAATCATTCATGTTCATGTGTAACCTTACATGACCATATATGTAAAATGAAAGTAGAAAGTTTTAAAACATAAAGGAAAATTCAACTTAGCACAAACCTTGTCCTGCTCCGACTTACGACCCACACCTTCATCGTTTGGTACCAGATTTTTACTAAATTGATCTGGTACATCTTTAAATCTTGATCTTAACATACCCAATGTTCGTATCTACAAATCCATGAGAAAACATTTTAGTTATATTGTAGCAACAGTGTACACTGAAGTTCAAATTTTTTTTTCTATTATATCAAGTATGGGTACTTGTAGCATTTAAACGTGGGTATAAAGCCCTTGCATGTTTGAGAGAAAGTTTGTTAAGAATTAGAGAAACTTTAACAAGTAACTAACCTCACCCAAGTGGCTGAAAGTGCCATTAATTCCACCGAATATAGTAGAGAAAATTGCATACCATATTTGTGTATCCATGAAGTATACCTTAATTAACACAATGAATGAGATGCCGAGTGATAGAACAATGGAAAAACCATTCTTTCTAGTTGAACATTGAGAATTTTAATGATTTTTCAATTTTATCATATTAAAAATACAGCCTAAAGGTTTGCAACATTAAGAAACATAGAAACATTTGCACCAACAAACATAAATTCGATGTAAAGAAAAAAAAAAAAAAAAAAGATGCTTAGCATCTCCATCCCAAAAATTATTAGTTTCTAATCAGATGTGGCAATTTCTAATTCAATTTCAGGGATGTGAGTCAATTGCTTATTTAGAAATTATTCTGAAATTTTCATAGTAAGAAACCGATTTCTAAAGCCACGCTGGACAGAAGAATTAATCACATTCACTGTCAGGATTGCCCTCTCTCTTCCCACTGTTTTAATTTCTAATGATTTTGTCAGATGCAGATGCTCTAATGGATTAGAAATTAAGAGTATGCCTATTTCTAAATAACTGTTTTTAATTTCTAATGAGTTTCTGGGTTGGAGATGCTCTTATGGGACATACCATGACAACTGGAGCCCATATGGTTATGACCACCCCGAAATTGTGCTGCACTGCACCAAAAAGATATCAAAAACTTCAGGAACCTCAAAAGAACATATTTCAATTCAATACCTCTAGTTTTGAAATTTTCAAAAAACACATATATTATATCTAAAAGAAAACTACCATCCATACACTGTTTTTCAGATCAAATCTAAACAGTTACTAGACCTTCCTCAAAAATACTCCTTTTATCTTGTCATCAATAAATATGAAAATATAAGGTTGCATTTGAGAGAGTAAGCATAGTATTAGTAACTCACACTTGCACAAATCTAAACAGTCATAGACTTTCCAAAAAGATGATACTTAGGCTGTGCTCCACAACAACCACGCGGAGAGGAACAGGAAGGAAGAGAAAGGAAGGAACAATGCGCAGTTCCCCTCGCTACAATGAAACCTACACCCCGATTTGGGAGGTACAAATTTGGGATGTTTGTATAGTGTGTTCCTTTCCCTCTCTGATTACCTTCTTCTGGAGCGGGTGAATGGCGGGGCAAACCTGGGCGTGCACGGAGTTCCCGTTAGTTTCCATTCCTTCCCTTTAATGAAGGGGGTTCTCCCCCTCTCTGGAGCACAGCCTTATAGTAAAAGCATGGTAATTCAAATTTGCAGACGACAAGAAATTAAACTTACAGTGTGGGAAAAAGTCATGCCACTCGTAGGGCACATTTCCTAGCTTCATAATGGTTTTGGTGGGTTCCACCAGAGGAGATATCTAAAACAGGGTAATGAAAGATGACAGTTAAAATTACAAATGAAATATTATGTACATATAAAGGCACTTGGGATGTGATCTGAAAAAGAACTATTCTATCTGGTTCTTTATAGAGCAAATATTACCTCAACATAGAAGCTGAAAGCAAGCTTGCATATAAGCAACAAAATCCAGAACATAGTATACCTGATGATTCATTACAGGAAAACTTAAAAATTAAGGTGCATCAAAATGTTACGATTCACCAAAAGAAGATCAAAGGAGTAGTGCTTACCTCAAGAGAGAGCACAAGCTTTCATGCATGCCTCGTGCCACATAAAGTTTTGGCTAAAAAATAGCAAGAAATAAATAAAGAAATATATTTTAAATAAGATGGATGGTATTGGTACCGTATATAGATGAAATGGTACATACCTGGACCCACCACATGAGCAGCACAATGAGTCTCCAATTGGATCTCTCCATGAAGCGGTGCAGTGGGGGCAGGAGAAAGAGAACTGCACCGAGGATATTGGGTATGAGATAGATGGCTATGGCATAGCTATAGAGAGACTGGGTCCTCCAGTTGCCAATCCAGTTGCTGAAGTACCTGATGAGACCACTGGGATTTTGCACCCAGCCCGAGTAACTCATTACCAGGATTATTACCCATGCAGTTGCAACACACAATTTTAGAATGTACCGCATTATCTGTGTGTATGCCATCGTGCCCCATGCCTTCCAGCTAAGGATTATGTCCAATGCAGCTTGCAACAAGTTCAATAAAGAAGCTGTTATGAAAATACTCAACACATCCCCAAACACGTCTGCATGAAAGATTGCTGACAGAGAACCAGATGGACTCCATGCAATTATTAACATGGCCTGAATCAATACAAAACAATTCAATTAATCATACTCTCTCTCTCTCTCATACATTATGTATATAGAGAGATAGTTGGGTTACAGTACTTTGTGAAGTAAAGCAAGTGTTTTAAAATGTGCTTGGAGTCCAAATTTTATATTTTTTGAAATTTTTTTACTATTTATTTAGATAAGTACAAAATCGCCATTTTCAGATAATTCTTAACCATCCAAATTAATAGTGATTTTGTACTTATCTAAAATACTAGTAAAACATTTCCAAGAAATATAAAAAAATTTCTTCAAGCGCATGCTAATATGAAGATCATGTTGAGCGATTCGCATTGACTGTTTGGATTTTGAAATTGCAAAAACTGATTCATTATAAATTAGGCTAAAATTATAATGTTATGACATTAGCGGGACTATTTATATATATATATCAAATGAAATGAATGAAGCCTGCCTGGAATGCCAAAATGAAGAAACTCCACATTCGATCAAAACTCCTAAAAAGGTGCCAAAATGTACGCACTTCCACAAAGTTTGTTTTAGGTTTTCTCCTCCCATAAACTAATTGGTCACGACTATGCCCACGTTTCGACGAGATGCTTTCCGTATGGATGAAAAACTTTGATTTTGGGTCCATTGGCCATCCCAGCTTTAAGCAGTCTTTCGACCTTTAAAAACAATTCAATTATTCATCAATTAGGATAATATAATATGAGTTGGGCTATTGTGCTTCATGGAGTAAAGGGCGTGTTTACTTCACACTCATATTTTATGACTTTAAAGTTCAAACAATCGATCCAAACAATTCAACATGATCTCCATATTATATTGTGCTAGGAGACCAAATTTTACATTTTTTATTTTTATTTTTATTGTTTTCTAGGAACTTTTTTAAATCGTTGTTTTTTATTGTCGTGAATTTTCTAAATAACAACGATTTTCAAAAATTCTATAAAAATAGTAAAACAATTTAAAAAATGTAAAATTTGATCTCCAGTCACATTTTATTATAAATATCATGTTGAATGGTCCAGATCGACATTATATATCATCAACTTAAAACCAAGAATTGAAGAAGGGGTTTATTTTACCAGAAGTACTCGTTCAAATCATCATAATTTCTCCATTTTGAATGGCTTGCCGTACCTTTTTTGTTTCTTAAAACTTCCTTTAAATAAAAGAAAAAAAAGTAGGAAGGAAATTAATGTTTGTCTTCATCAGAGACTATAATTTACTTTGAATTGCACAACAAAATGTGAAAGAGAAATAGCTACCTTGTACAATACATTATATATGGGATGAATAACCACATTTAGAAAATACTCTTCTTCTCTTAATGGTACATTGCCAACTACATACCCATGGAGCTCATGTGCCATCTGACAAATAAGTGAGTAGTTATATGAGGTTTACATACTAGTATAGGCTCAGGAAGTTAGTAAAACTTACATTGTGGAAAATGTAGCATAAGCACTCTGGCATAAACCGAACATTTGAAGCTTCACCCCATATTAACAGGTACAGACCTATGTAGAGAAGATCTAGTTGTTGTGTCTCAGCATTATTTGGCACTCTGAAAATAAAATTATTTTTGGAGATATAAGAGAAAAAAGAAGGAAAGCTGATTAAGGTCTGAATGGTGAGTGCTCAGTAATAATTAAAGTTAATGGTTCTGGTGTTTATCAAACTACCTGAGGTTAGAACGGAGATGTAAATAGTCACACCACGAATGGTAGTTCTTAAAAATTTTCCTCCTCAAGTCTCCTATTGTATCTGTGTCCAGCTGCAAATCACATGCACAATTTGGAATGAGCAATGACCTGGGTGGTGAGATACCAAGGTACTGTTGTCCTATTCAAGGCCTATGCTTTTGTTTTATACTTAATATTTTTAATGAAAGAAAGAAAGAACGAATAAGGAGAAGAAGAGTAGCATAAATTTTCATAAGATATTGATACTTGTCCAACTCTCCTACATCCAAATGATACCTTACATATTATATAGACACATGGGAACATTCCACCCGAAATTTTTATTAATATCCAAAAAAATACCAAATTTCCAAATTTACACACGTTTTGGACAAAACTCTAAATATGCACAATCCAGCAAATAATTTACCGAAAATAAGACCTATATCAGGTAAATTATTCACCTTATCCAGAAATTGTCTTTCCGGTGAATAATTTACCAGAAATATGATTTTCTGATTTTTTTTTATTTTAATTAAATAGAAGATGTTATGATTCTTTTTTCTATTGAAATATTAGAAATATCTTTATATTTATTTTGAAAACAGATAAAATACTATAGTAGATTTGTAAGTTACAACATCCTACAACAATTTGGTTCTACAATTTTTTTTTTTTTTTGAAACCAGGTAGTGACTACCAGGTGGGTTTTACAATTTTAAAAGTCCAAACAGTCGATCCAAACTATTCAACATGATCACTATACTAAAATGTGCTTGGAGATCAAATTTTACATTTGTTTTTATTTTTTATTATTTATTAAGTATTTTACAAAATTGTTGTTTTTGGACAATTCTGGACCACTAAAAAATAACAGTTTTGTAAAATATTTAATAAATAGTAAAAAAAATAAAAAATGTAAAATTTGATAGCACATTTTAATATAGAGATCATGTTGAATGGCTTGGATCGATTGTTTGGACTTTGAAAATCTCAAAACCGAATTGTTGTAAGATGGTGTAACTTACAAATGTTGTAAGTGATTCCCTCCTCTTGGAAATTTGATATTTTTTTAATATTAATAAAAATTTCGGACATTCCACACACCCTACTATCACTAAATAGCATTTAATCCTCTAATTAAACTCTATTTCCTAAATATGAATTTCCAATTTTCATGATTTCCTAGAAGACTACAACCATTAACATAGAAGACTATAAATATTAATTTCAATACAGAGGAGAAAAAACATTAATTTGAACATTCTCCCTTGATGTGCTTGTCTATCATCCCATAAATCTTGTGAGTTTAAGAGGATCCTCACATTATACTCTAATAGTCGTAATTCTCGCTGTCAAAGACTAGTTGTGCACCGTTCGACACCCACACACCTCCTTGCATTGCCTTGGTACTCTCAACTTCTTCCTTTTTATCACATTTTCATTAGAACAACCTCACTTGGAATCTTACTCAGCCTAAGCTTTGATACCACAGATAGGGTTAGTGTCTTAGAGCAAACATGTTCATCCAAGGTTGAGGACCTTGGATTATGAAGCACTATTATTCATAAGTGTTAAAATCTAAAATATTCCTTATCGAGGTAATTAGCACAATAACTCTAATTACATATGAGATCAGTGTGAGGATTAAATGTGTGATCATGTTTGACAGATCCCACGATGGAGTTCAATTGGTTTAATCTTACAAATGCATATATGATGAATATGGCAATGGATTGACCATACATGAACATTAAGTGGATTTTGTGTTTCTGTCATTAATGTTTCATGTGGTATTATTTTCTTATATCTTAGGCATTCGGTTTTCTTACATGAGGAATATGTATGTGTTGTTGTTAACTAACACTCACTGTAACAGGGAGTAATAATGGTGGCTTCTCCATATGTGTGACTTATGTACACGAAGTTTGCGAATAGTCAAGAAGACGAATATCCCATATACAGTAACTGGTGAATACAGTATGAGTGATGATATCTTTCTAGGTCCCTTGATAGAGTGAGATTATATATGCGCATCACAGTCTATGTTTGAACTGTGAATATAGCCAACTGAGAGATGAAGAAACATAATTGATAATGTGACAGGGATGACACAATCTTAACTTACACTTATAATTACAAATATCATGAGATATTGGAAATAACACAGGTAGTATTATATATTATCTAATATTGGATTGCGATATTGTATGGTTATATATCGTCTGTTTTGATTGGGATTCTTGATACAGAGTGATAGATGTCTTTACAAGACTTGTGGAATTGGTATTCTATAGCCAACCGATACATATCCAAACTGGTCACACCTACAAGGTCATTGATCAAGATATCATAGAGTATGTTATACTATAGATTACTAGTCAAGTGCCCGGGCGTTGCAACGAAGATCGAAATATTATTTTGATTATTTTTTTAAATGTAATTAATTTAGGGTATTTTACTTTAAATTGATCAAACTATGTGTAAACATAACATTAACAGTAGAGGCTTAGAGCCCAATTAACCATTGAGGGAGTTTCACAATATAGGGTTGTTTTTGCAAGATTTAGAATTTAGGGTATTTTTTTACAAAATTGTGCCCTTCCCTGGCAATAATTAACAATCTAAGAAGCTATGAATCTTTCTTCTTATTTTTTTATAATAAGGAATCTTTCTACCATTAAGATTCTGGACAGTATCTCTTCTTTTATTAGTTGCCTGAGTTACATACCCAACCACATACAACAAAGCTATTATTTGCTTACAATCTAAATAATTAATTTGGAAGAAAGCGCTCTGCTAATGTGTACATCTTGTTGGTTGGAAAATATAAGAGAATAATGGCAAATGTCTAGCCTAGCTTTTGAGCCTACCTTACATTACATATACTACTCTCAATTTTTTTAGTACATAAAGAATTATGGTCAACACAAATAAATAACCGAATTTATGAAAGCAAAAGTCCTAATAGAATTTGGAAGCTAATCATTAACCAACAACAAAAGGTTGTGTGCAAGTTCCTCCTTTCTTTCAATTTATCTCTATTTTTGTTTCATGAATAGATTTCAGTTCAAACGCTCAGACTAAAAAAAATAAAAATTATTAAATGTAAAACTTCACAGGCTTGCTTTTCCAGTTGAAAGACAGGCCCATTATTCTTAGCTAGGCCCACATGCCTAACTATTGTCAGCTTCATTTTCCACATGGCGTCGTGGGAAATGAGAAAAAGGAACACGCAAGTTGCATGGGGAAGGAGAAAAAGAAAAGGACGCGTCTTCTGTCTTGGGGAAGGAAAAAGGAGAAAATGGGTGAAAAAAAGAGATTTAGGTGACACAATTTCTGTGTGGCATTGTATATAGTACGGATCTAACTAATTAAATTTAGACTTCTACATGTTTGATAACATAAAACATATGCATAAAATCAGAATTAATGATTAATGGCTGAGATTGAAAAATAATTTTAATCAGTGGCTAAGATCTTTGAAATGGATGGCTCAGATCCTCTCTGGGTGAATAGAGCTTTGGATCCTAAAAATTTCAATGTGGTATTATAGTAGTCCTTATGTTGTTGGACACCATATATCAAATCTATAAGTGTATAATTATGTTGGACACAATATACCATTCATTCAACACACTAATGGTGATGAGTGTTAATTGAATCAAAGACATACATGGTTTGTACAAAGATGATTCGACTACATGAAGGAATGTTTACTTAGATTAAACACATAATGGGGACTTGAATTCTCAGTGTTATGATCATGCAAGATGCACCATTAGGGAATTCAAAGACGATGCATGGATATGTGGAACACGCGATATGGACTTATGGATCTAAAGTTATGGCCAAAACAAGAAGTTTCACTTGGGTCAAACTTGGTCAACTATAGGTCTGACCAAATGGGTGAGAGAAATAACTACATGGTCAATATTAAGAGTTGGATTGAGTTTGCTTGGAAGAGAAGCTTTGACTTAGTCAAAGTTGAGCCTCATTAAATATATTGAATAGACCATTGGTCCAATGGATCACATGTGAGTTGAATTACAATATATCCTTTTAATATTGGATCTAGTCCATTGATTGAAAAGATTGGATTGTAACTTCTCAATGATTGGGACTCAGGCTTCATTTAAACACTTGATAGCTCTCATTTTGGCAATCAATTTTATTTTAGCAAGATTTGGTTTCTCTCTTCTCATTCTCATCTAGATCTAGATCTCTACCTCCATCTCTTTCTCTCTCTCTCTCTTCTCTCCTTGGCCGAACCAAAGATGGAAGCAACCGTTGGCCCCAAGTCGAGGACGACACCGCCTCCCCTTCGCAAATGCTCGGTCGTCACTCCCTCTACCTAGGTCGATTGGCTTTGAGATGCATTCACTGATCTGATCAGGTTGGACTTGATCCGGATCGAACCGTCCCCTCCATCGCCATTGCTCCTTGTGCCATCGTCGATAACCGTTGCCTCACCTCGCCACTACCATCTATATTGAGGTCGATCGGCCTTAATCTAGATCAAGTCTCATTTTCTCTTTCCTTGTTCAATTGAGATTGAGTTGTAGAGGTTGGGATTGAGATTGGATTCAAAGTCGTGAGACAAGTTTGAAGGATTCGAAGGGAAGAGGATAGTAAGCCTAGCATCAAATCTCGTCTTCTTGTTGACTAACACCTTAGTGTACACCTAAGTTGAGAACTTGCGAGATGAGTAATCAATGAAGACGAAGGAGCTGGCAAAACATTTGTGCTACATCCAATTGGACAAGTATGAGATTCTTGCACCTATGCTTGCTCGTGCATGTGGCACAGACCATAAACTACGTGGATGATTGTTAATCTAGTAGTAAGATCATAAGATCATAAAATTATAAATTGAACATGCTTTTCCACAAGTCATTTACTTACAACCTCTTATGTTGGCCTATTCAAGGCCTATGTATTTTGTTTTACATTTTATTTTTTAATGGAAGTGAGAAAGAGTAAGGAGAAGAAGGGTAGAAGAATTTTTCATACTATATTGACTCTTTTCAACTCTATAACATCCAAATGATACCTTACATATTATTTTGATATATGAAACACTCTAATTAAGCTCTTTTATTTCCCATATATATAAGAATTTCTAATTCCCATGATTTTCTAGAATCCTACAACCATTAACTTCAACATAGAAGACTACAACCATAAACATGGAAGACTACAAATACTAATTTCAACATAGAAGATCAAAAACATTAATGGAAGACTACATATATTAATTTCAACGTAGTAGATCAATATCATTAATCTCAACAGGTACGATGGGGGAGAGAGAGAAAGCCAAAAAATTTATTAATATCCAAAAAAAATATGAAATTTCAGAAACTATTCAGGTTTTTCTGTCTTTTTTTAAATCTACCCGAACTACAAAAAAAATTGTGGTAATTCAGTATAAAACCGCCAAAAAAATTGCGGTTTTTAAAAAAATAAAAGAACTACTATAAATTTTTGCGGTTTCAGTTTTTTTTTGCATTATTCATTTTTTTTATTTAAATAGAAATATTTATAATTTATTTTTTTTTTGTATTGAAATATTAGAAATATTTATATATTTCTTTGAAAATAGATGGAATACTATATAATTTGATTTATTACAAATAACCCGGATTAACATTTTTCATACAGGATTTTTTGTGGCTCTAAGAAAAATTAATATATTTATTTATGTGTTATTGCAAAAAAATAAAAATATTTGGATTCTCAATTATTGACCCTAGTTCAAAAGTCACTTCTAAGTAAATATATAAAATATTGTGATCCTTCTAGTAAATTTAATTTCTAAAAAAAAATTCTATTTTTTAAAAAAACAAAAAATAAGTTATTTAATGATTATTATTCAAAAATAATTTGCAAAACATATACAACTTTTTAGAAATTAAATGTACTAGAAGGATCACACTATTTTATGTATTACCTAGAAGTGACTTTTAAACCGAGATCAATAATTTAGAATCCAATCATTTTTTTTTTTAATAACTCATAAAGAAATATATTAATTTTTCTTAACCATAAAAAATCATGCATGAAAAATGTTGATCCGAGTTATTTGTAACAGTTTTTCTAATAAATCAAATTATATAGTATTCCATTTATTTTTAAAAAAATATGTAAAATATTTCTAATATTTTAATGCAAAAATAAATAAATGATAAATATTTTATTTAAATAAAAATATATGAAAAATGCCAAAGAAGTTGAAACCGCAAAAAAAAAAAAATTGCAGTTTGAAATTTCAAAACTGTAAAAAAAAATTGCGGTAATTCAGTCTAAAACTGCAAAAAAAATTACGCTTTGGATAGATTTCGAAGTAACGCGAAAACCTAGATAGTTACTGAAATTTCATATTTTTTTGGTTATTAATAAAAATTTCGGGAGAAAGAGAGTTACCAGGGAATATTCTTGAAGGTGGTGCTTTTTCCTTGCATCAATATTTGCTAATAGCAAAATCAAGTGCTCTCTTTGATTCTCCACATTTCCTCTCTTCAGTAGAAAAAAAATAAATAAATAAGATTTGTGCAGAGTCTGCAGAGTTGTTATATCGAATCTTGATCGTTATATATACCTGAAAACCAAAGGCAAGGCCAAGCCAGTCAAGCAAATCATGTATGGATCTGGTCCTCTCCTTGTCAGAAGGTAGGAGTAGGACCCCTGTTTGACTTTGATTGACCTCTTTGCCATGGTTGGGCTTCTGGCTTACATGTACTGTCGATTGATCGGCTTTTGCCATAGGCAAGTGGCCTAGGTTACCCAATACATTTACAGCTGCTCTTATCCCTGAAATTTCCATAATAGGAGGGCCAGATACTTGGAGAGGGAGAATGTTGTACTGTGCAAAATGGGGCTTCTTTCTTTCTACCTCTCTTGCATAGTTTTTCACCTATAACGCATGCATGCAAGAACAAAGAAAGAAAATAAATTTAAGTTAAAAATAGTAAGCAGATTAATTAATAAATAAAAGAATAAGCAAGAAAAGGTTATACCTGCGCTTCGACCTTCTCATCTGGAACCACAGCTTTAAGCACATCATATAAAATGGATGCATTCTGGTAATGCTTAGCCATCTCATCTCTAGTAGGTAAGTACCAACAGTAAGTAAACAATGAATAGATTGAAAATTCATGATAGCAAAATTTAAAGTTAAATTTTATATTATAAAAATCTAAATGTCCCTCACGTACGGTGGTCTCTTGATTGAACCTTCTCTCAAGTAGGTCTCATAGTATTGCTGATAGAACTTTTGTATCTCGCTTGGATCTGATCTTGCTAGTGTTGGCTTTGTTTTAATTTCATCATTTTCAAGCCTATGTAACAGATAGGTCTTAAACTGCTTCACACCACGACCAGTTGAGTTGGGGTCCATCTTGTGTGCCTTCTCAAAAGCATGAAATCGGCCTATACGTAAGCATTACTTATTTAATCATGTAAGGATGCATCCAATTAAATAACAAGTAAGAGAATGCACTCGCGTGCTAGTCATTGAAATATATTGTCAAAAAACCATATGGGTAGAGTGGGAAAAATGACACGTCGGAGCCAGTTCCAGCACGGCACGCGTATCAATTACATCGTGACTCGAGTATCCCATGCCGTAACAATTTGTATGCCATGACCAATTGTTGACAAGAAAACATGACATGGCACGAAAATCAACTTAGTCACGACACGATGCAAAAAACAACATATTTAGTCATGACACGTTTCCTTTTACATTAATTTTTCATTTTGATATTTCGAAAAATCGTTCCATGATTTTTTGAAAAAATTGTACAAATTTTTCAATAACAAATTTAAATTACGAATAAGTAATCAAATGCGATAAAATGTGACTCATGTAACCAGTTACAGCACTTTTGGTCACGTACATTTGGACACGGCATGACCTGGTCACAGTGTGACTCACTAGGTGTAATCACCTCTCGACATTTTGGTCACGACAAAACACAGCATGGAACCTAAGTCGTACCGTGTTAATAACGGCACGACACAATTTTTCTAGTCTACTTATGGGCAATGGATGTGACCATATATGAAAAGAGAGAACGAGAAAACGAGACAGATTAAGACCAACATACAGAGATATGCAACACGTTGGTTTTGCTCCTCGATCTCATCGGCAACACGCAAAATGGGAGCAATGGAAGCTAAAGACGATGGTACGAGCTCGCTATCGGCGGTGGGACCCTTGTTGTCACGCATGGTTTGGGCACGTGTTAGCCTCCTCTCCAGCATTCCAGGCTCAGCGGTCCCACTACTGCTACTTGCCATCTCTAGCCTTGTCCTTCTCTGAGCTCTCTCTCTCTCTCTCTCTTCTTCTTCTTCTATGTAATTAATATTTGGAGATGGAAAAAGAGAATTGTGTGAGCAAGGAAGGAATATGGCTGCAGTGGGGTTTGCCTTTTTTTTTTCTGCTTTATGCTCTCTAACTCTCTGTCTACGTATATTTTTTTTTTTTTTTTTTTTTAGGATAAGTATACGTATATCTGTTATGACTGGAAGCGTAAAGCACTTTAATCTCTAGATAAAGACAATCAGTCAGAGTTAGAGAGAGAGAGTGTCGGTGTCAGAGTAGTGCTTTGTTTTTTATTTTTCTTTGTTTTCTCTTTATGCATGTGTCATTCTTTTTAGGAGAATTTCACGTATACCCCTCAAAAACATCAAAATTACGTATGTCCTCCTCTAAAATTTTAAATTACACATTTCTCTCTAAACTTCAAAAACTCACGTATTTATTCATTTATTGTATTTTTTATTAAAATACATTTAAAATTTATAAAACACTTATTTTATCTTTCTATTAAAAAACATAAAACACCCATTTGACTCTAATTTAAATATGAAGGTTCCTCTGCCATCTGAATTTCTTTAAGATCCGTGCATGCTAGATCAGCACAAATATTGAAGCGCGCACACACAAATATTGAAGCAATGTGCACAGATCTTAATGCGATACATGCATATCAAAATTGCTTTGAGATCCGTGCGGACAAGATATTTACCCATTAGCATTTTAAAATTAATTATTACTACATATAAAATAACATATTTTATTAGTATCTTCAATTATCAGCTAAGTAGTTAAAAAAAAAAAAATAACCTAATCAGAGCCAAGACACGCTAGGCGCTTTCAAAATAGCCTTGAAAATAATATTCATATATACCTTTTCTTTTTCCTTACAGAATAATCCTATTTTGAACTGGCTAGCTTTCGTGTATACCCTAGGCCACTGAAACACCTGTAGCTAGACCGCCTTTCTTTAAGGATAAAGTACAGGAAATAACGGCAAAACCGTCCTATAATTTTTTATTAATATTAATTTTAGTTTTTAAGTGATTGAATTAAGAAGTTGGCATATTAATGAAATAGGTAAGTTTATATTGAGAAATAGGTAATTTTGAAATGTTGATGGAAAAATATATAATTTAACAAATTATGATGGGCATATATATAAATTTTGTCTATTTGAAAAAACTCCTTGTATGTGAATTATGTCCAATTTTAATTATATACCTTAATTTAAGAGCTTCATTGTAATATGAAAAAGGGACTATGCCGAAATCTAAAGTCCAAAAGAACGGGAAAGGTATAGCCTTCTTTCTCACAAGAACAGGAAAGGTATCTTGTATGTTTTCAGATTTTAAAAGGGCTGGGAACTAGTCCGAAGGCATTTGGACAGAACTCTTGTCCAAAGCATTCTTAGGCCAAACAATCAATTCAGATCAAAATTTGTTAAATCAATGCTAACAGACGTTATCTCTCTCTTTCCGTTGAGCAAAAAAGGAAAAAAAGAAATGGTCCTTTTTTCTTCTCTCTCTATTAGTCAAAGAAGGAAATCTTTGACCAAATTCTGATCAAATCTCTCCTAGAAAATAAAAATAAATATGGATAAATCTTTTATCCCTCCTTCATTTCCAACATCAGAAAGCACACACGTTATGACGGTAATTTATCTCTGATCTTTTGCTCAGCTCATGTTTCAAGTAAAGCAGCATCAAATTCATTGGACTTCATAATTAGCAAATTAAAATCACTGGGATACTCATTAAATTGATCAAATATCAAATTCATTAAATTATTTTCAATTTAATACATAGAAATATATAGAGAAGATTTAATACAATAATTAAACTGAACATAATTAATTATAACATTTTCAGATAAGTAAGATATGGTTATCAACTTGTACTAGTGATCTGAATTGATCGTGCGGCCTAGGAATGCTTTGGACAGAAATTCTGTCCAAATGCCTTTGGACAAGTTCCCAGGCCTTTTAAAGTCTGAAAACATATAAGATACCTTTCCTGTTCTTGGGAGAAAGAACGCTATGCCTTTCCCGTTCTTATGTAAAATGATTCATTTGAAATAATATCTTTACAAGCTAGCCAACTAATGGGCCGCCGGCCCACCGCTTAAGAAAATTTCTTTTCTTTTTTCTTAACCTTACTACTTTGCAAAAAAAAAATCAAACTTTCAGTTTGGTTGCCAACTAGAGGTGTTCACCGGTTTGATTTAATTCAAACCGAGTTAAAATGAACAAAATAAAGTTTTACTCGATCTTCAAAAAAACAAATAGAATCAAATCGAAATAGAATAAGAATCGAGTAAGAACTGATTTGAACAATATGTATAGTAAATTTTGATTTATTTTGTTAAACTGACATAGAATATTAATCATAAAAGTAAATATTTTCTTTTGTTAATTTTTAAATTTTTTTAAAGATAATTTTTTAATTTTTGTTTGGTTTAGTTTAATCTGTTTTACCGAAACAAGCAATATACATTATACTCTAATTTTAATTTTCTTTTAAAATATTTGATTTGGACGAAAAATAACTTTAAACATTTTGATCTGTTCAGACTAACCGTTTAAAATTTCTAAACCAGACTCGGGAGTATCAATTTCTTTTAAATTATTTGATTTGTATTTTCTTTATTTTTATGTAATTCCTTAGAGATTTTATGCTTTAATTCCTTGGAGTATTTTGTGTGTGTATGTTCATTTTTGTCTTTTTTTTTCTAATTGAAGATGTATTTTAATGAAACTGAATATACTTTTTCACATGAGCAGTAAGCATAGCACATGGTCAGGTCTGTTGTGTATTTATAATCTTCCTCCGTGGTTAACCATGAAACGCAAGTATATCATGATGACTTTACTAATTACAGGTCCCAAGTAACCCGAAAATGATATAGATGTTTACCTTGCTCTATTGATTGAGGACCTAAAGAACTTGTGGGTCGACGGAGTGGAGGTTTTTGATGCATATAGGAAGGAGATATTCACATTACGGGCTATGCTATTTTGCACCATAAATGATTTCCCAGCGTATGCCAACTTGTCTGGTTATAGTGTCAAAGGACGGAAAGCGTGCCCTATCTGTGAAGACAAGACGGATGATTTGTATTTAAGTCAATCGAATAAGAATGTGTATATGGGTCATCATCGATTCCTTATGCATAACCACCCATATCGGAGGAATAAAAAAGCCTTTAACATAAAAGAAGAGAAGGGAAAAGCCCCTCGTATAGTGTCCGACAATCAAGTGCATGATAGGGTAAATGATATTTCAAATGACTTCAGAAAAAGTAAGAAAAGTAAGTCAACGCTCAATAAGACCGCCACGACCTGGAAAAAGAAATCAATCTTTTGGGATTTACCATACTGGGAGGATTTAGATGTTCAACATTGACTCGATCTCATGCACATCGAGAAGAATGTATGTGAAAGTCTAGTTGACGTTACTCGGCATTGCCAGCAGAGACATGGAGGATATGGGCATATGGCCATCATTACATCCCAAACTTGTAAATGATGACAAGTGTTATTACCTCGATCCAACAATACACACCTTGTCAAAAGTTGAGAAAAGACAGCTTTGTCAATGCCTTCACGGTGTCAAAGTTTCATCCGGATATTCTGCTAATGTGAAAAAACTTGTGATGATAGATGAAATGAAATTGTCAGGGATGAAGTCGCACGACTGTCATGTGCTGCTGACACAATTGCTACCAATTTTGATCCGAAGTATACTCCTAGAACCCGTTTGATGCATGATTTACAAGCTCTGTTATTTCTTTAACGCAATTTCTAGCAAAGTTGCGGATGTGATTGAACTTGAAGCATTGGAGAAAGAGGTAGTCGTCACTCTGTGTGAATTGGAGAAATTTTTCCACCTTCACTTTTTGATATCATGGTTCACCTAATCATGCACCTGGTTCACGAGATTAAGGTATGTGGTTCGACATTTTTGAGGTACATGTACCCATTCGAGAGATACATGGATTTCTTAAAAGGGTATGTGAGAAATCGGTATCGGCCCGAGGGAAGCATCATACAGGGTTACATAAATGAGAAGGTCCTCGAGTTTTGCAACGGTTACATGGCTGATTTACCACCTATCGGGGTCCCCATAGCATAGCACGAGGGCAGACTACACGGAAAAGGAACAATCAGACATAGCTCAATCCAGGCAGGTGCGGAAGAGCATAAAATGGCACACTTTAAGGTGTTACAACACATGATGTGATGAAGAACATGGAGTTCATCATCAGAAAAAAAAAATTAGATCTTTTTCAAAGGTTTGCTTATTAATCACCTGTTTTTATCTATCATGCGTGTTTTCAGATTCATTTGTTATATATATGTGTGTGTGTTGTTAATATGTTCGGAGTTCGTTCATGAAGAGAAAATTGAGTAGTACAATACAAGGAAGCAGAACTACATGCGATCCGTACAAAATGGTGT
>CAXKVR010000673.1:0-19846 GCA_964058845.1 Carex sylvatica
GACGGCTATTGCTTGGAGATGAAGTTGAGAAGCGAAAGACGCGAGTTTTGTTGTGAATCTTCTTTGTACTTTGGGTTTTAGAATGAATTCTTATTCATTTATCTTTGTTATCTGTTTTAGTACTATGTTTGAGTAGTTTTATTTGTTTCTAGGGTTAAGATGTAATCAAATGTTTTGTTTTGCATCTAGTTATTGGATTTTTACGTTGAAATTTATGTTTGCTTAATTGTGATTGATTTTAATTGCTTAGTTTGGATTGTTTGACTATTATTATTTGGTTTGACCACTAGATGAGGCCACATCTATAAGGTACTGTGTCCAATTTGATCTTTCAACCAGATTAAGTACATGAGGTAGGATTAGTGATCCGACAGGGGAAACCAACTAGTAGCCGGAAGGTGAACATTTCCTCTTATTGACGGATAAGAGGTTACCTTTAGTATTCCAAACAAGTAACTTGGTAACTCGGACCAATATACGACAGTTGAGGTTTAGAGCCCAAAGAAGGTAGATATTGCAAATTCCATACCAAGTTAATGAACCAACATACGACAGTTGAGGTTTAAAAATATTAGGTCTGGTCAGTTGAACCCTACACAAAGGAACCACGTAAAGAAACAGTGATTGTTGCATTAACTCAAAGTCCACACGACCCGTGTACGACAGTACACGACCCGTGTACGACAGTACACGACCCGTGTACGACAGTACACGACCCGTGTACGACAGTACACGACCCGTGTACGACAGTACACGACCCGTGTACGACAGTACACGACCCGTGTACGACAGTACACGACCCGTGTACGACAGTACACGACCCGTGTACGACAGTACACGACCCGTGTACGACAGTACACGACCCGTGTACGACAGTACACGACCCGTGTACGACAGTACACGACCCGTGTACGACAGTACACGACCCGTGTACGACAGTACACGACCCGTGTACGACAGTACACGACCCGTGTACGACAGTACACGACCCGTGTACGACAGTACACGACCCGTGTACGACAGTACACGACCCGTGTACGACAGTACACGACCCGTGTACGACAGTACACGACCCGTGTACGACAGTACACGACCCGTGTACGACAGTACACGACCCGTGTACGACAGTACACGACCCGTGTACGACAGTACACGACCCGTGCAACCTGATACGACCCGTGTAGGAAACTACACGGTCCGTGTCAGGGACTGAGAGGCAAAACTGAGATAAGTCTGAAACCCTGGAAATGCCTTTTATTATTGATTTAAACCAAGTTTATTTACTGCCTTTCATTTAATTACTGTCATTGAACTGATTAGGAACTTAAATACCAAAAACCAATCTTTTCTCACTTCTAGTCTTTAACTTATTTAAGTAGAGTCCGGTTTAGATTTGAACCGTCCCTGTGATCGATACCCGACGATATACTACTCGATAGGACTGTGCACTTGCAGTCTGAACCGAAGGTGTATTAAAGGTTAAAAGGTACAGCTTGCTGTACTGAAACTTTGAGCACTAACTTTTTGTGTAACAATAGGTCATTTACAACCCTGATACAACACTCCAATTGAAGGTGTTTGGAGCACTCTAGTGTCTCTATATGGCAAGATAATTGAGTATTTACAGCCTTAATACAAACACTTAGGGGTGTAAATGGTCGGATACGAATTGGATAGTGGTCTTACTGTATCCGTATCCGTTATAATTTTTTAGATACGAATACGGATACGGATAGTCTCGGATATTAAATGTTCTGGATACGGATCGGATATCGGACGGATACGGATATTTTTCATAATTAGCTTGTTAGTTACAAAACATCTATTATATTATTAAAATATTAGTCACTAATTATGTCATAGTGTCATATTATTCATCAAAATATATATCTATATGCAATTTAATAAATTATTCGTACAATATACAATTTAATAAATCAATTTAAGAAAATATATCACATTTATTGTGGTTTAAAGTGTAAACAATCGGATACGGGTAGTAAAATACCTTACCGTATCCGCATCCATTATAATTTTTCGGATATGGATACGGATACGGATCAGATAATTTAAGTACTTTTTTGGATTCGGATTCGGACGAAATCGGATATTATCCGATCCGTTTACACTCCCTACAAACACTCCAATTGAATACAATTGTGGCAGTTTGAAGGTGTTTGGAGCACCCTAATACAACACTCTAGTAGTGTCTCTTATATTTGTCATTGCACTAAGATCTAAATTCTTACTGAGATTTACGCCTTATGTTCTTACTTGTTGTGTGCTTGATGTATGTCATGGGGATGTGTTTACATAGGTAAAACCATGAGTAAACACATCCTCTCCTTATGTTCAGAACCCCAAAATTCCCCAGAATTCAGCACAAGAGAAAATGCAACGCTATTACAACACACCACACTCCCCCACCCCACCACCATCACCCTCACACTTCTCTGAAGATGCGATTAAAGAAGGATTGGGCCAAGACCCGAACGCTAACAACACCATTGGCAACCCTAAAACAGCCGGACCACAGCGAGCTACAAGGGGCATGATCTCACATCACTTTCAGGGTTTGACTGGTGATGTATCTCTAAAGGAAACTAAAGCCGTGCATGGGGAACCGCCACATAGAGAGGAAATCGTCCCATCTGAGGAAATCGTTCCATCAGAGTATAGCATGAATGTAGAAACCTGGTCACCTTTTGTTAAGCCCAACCAAAAAGGCTTCTTCAATGTGGGTGCATTTCCTATCAGTATAGAGAAAAGTACAGTTAATATTGGAGAGATTCCACTTTGGATAGAGGAGTCGTATTTCTCAAGCAGTATAGTGCAGGGAGACAGTCATGCCCAGTCTCTCATTAATTGCAAGGTACTACCCCAAAAGCATTTTTTTATTACAGCAAACACCTTTCCAGAGGGGCAGAACTGAAGGCAACATATCCAACTACTTTGAGGATACAAGCATTGACTATTTGGGTTTGCTTTAAGGTCCACATATGACCTTTCATCCATTTGTAAAGTGCAAAAGCATAGAAAGGAAATAGAGGCAGGCTACCTTAAATTACAATACCAACAGTCTCCAGGCCTTTAATAAGCCGAATAAAGACTCTCACCTAACCCAGAACCACAGCCCAATTAATCTCTACAAAAGAACGGGCCTGCCAAGCAAATATCAACCTACCTACAGTCACCATTCTCACTTTTCTCTCAAGGCAGACAAAACACCTATTACAGCAATGGAAAATACACTGGAAAATGAGCAGTTTTTGGCACAGTTTGCCAACCTTAACCCGGGGTCAACCACTGATGAACCAATTACTCTGCAATCTGGGGGGCTAGTAGAAAAAGATTGATCTTTATGCCTACTAGTTAAAGTTATTACAGATTGTGGAGTGATGTCAAATTTCATCTCGAACATGAGAAGGGCATGGACAGCCAGCCCAGCTACTGACTTCACCAACCTTGCACGCAATATCTTTTTGGTTCAGTTTACAAGTGAACATAAATTATCAAGAATCATGAATCGAGGCATATGGAGTTACCGGGGGGGCGTGGTAGCACTCCGACGCATTGCCGGCTCGGAAGACCTGGCCGATCCAAAGATAGATGATATCGAGGTTTGGATTCAATGGCATCGGGTACCGACTCACATAATCACTAATGATGGTCTACTTGAACTCACAGGAGAACTTGGCACTCCGCTGTCTGATTTGTACGAGGCCTATGCTGCAGGTATGCGTGTTTTTAGGATTAAGGTGCGGCTATCACTTGATAAATCGCTCAAAGAATCAGTGCAATTCAAACACCCGTCCCTAGGGGTTTTCACCATTTACACTGTCTATGAGAGAATAACTAGGCACTGTTTGTTCTGTGCACAAGTCAATCATGATATAGATCACTGCCTGGACAAAATCCGGGTTGAAAGGCTAACACAGGATCCTAGGTTCAAAGATAGACAAGAATATAAACAGCTGGCCAAAAAAAAGAGTTGCTCTTTCGTTGACCGACTCAACAATGATCCCAATGGAACCTACAATCCAAAAGGTGGCTACACAGCAGAACCCCTGGAACCCAACAGCACCTAATAGGCCTAGTCCATCCTCAAGCCCAAATCAAAGTTCAGCACTGGACCTAAATCACCCAAGAACAATTCACCAATATGTTAGATCACAAATTAAACAGCTTGAAACTCTGGAGGGTAACAGAGGCGGTTTAAAGAGAAACGAAAGTGAGGAGGAAGTTTTAAACAGTAGCAGTTCTAAAGGAACAATTGCTACGACTCAACAAAAGGAGAGCAGTGGAGGCCAAAATTATGGCGCCTCCCCCGCCAGCTCAATAAGTATCGTTATCTGGAATTGCCGTGGAGCCGAGGGAACACGAAAAAGACAATTCCTGGGAGACCTCCTCCGGGTGACAAGGGCTTCAATTGCCTTTGTATCAGAAACTAAATGCTCTATTAGAAAATCAAATATGTTTCTACCACAGTTACCATTAGCAAACCATACCTTCGTGTCGGCCCGGGGCCGGTCCGGCGATTTATGGTTAGTTTGGGATCAATCCATAAATCTTCAAGTTCTTTTTAAATCAAGGTTTATCATCCATGCTAAGGTCACCCAACTGGATGGTAAGACTTGGTCTATGATAGGTGTTTACGGTGATCTCACGCACACCAGGAATGAAGAGATTTGGTCCCAAATAAAAGCAATCACCTTGTTAGAACCAAGTGTATGTGGATTTTAATGAAATCATTGGGGATGAAGAAAAATGGGGAGGGAACCCGGTCTCAAGCCAACAGACAAGATCCTTCCGCGATTTTATATTGGAAGCAAAATTGATTGATTTAGGATTCAAAGGACCCGCGTATACTTGGACGAATAAGCAACAGACATCTACGGTAATTTTTGAAAGGTTAGATAGAGTTCTAGCAACAACGCAATGGAGTAATGATTTCCCGCAAGCAATAGTTCACCACCTGCCGCACATCCACAATGATCACAACCCACTACTCCTTAGAACTATGATCAAACCACAAAATCGCATAACCTTTAGAGTAGAAAACTGGTGGTTTCAATCACAAGAATTTCTCTATGTCTGTGAACAAAACTGGCCAGCAACAAATGGGCTGACTTTAGAAGAAAAATTGGAAAAAAAACAATACAGGCTTGGGCCCGCGCACAGCCCAGTCCACAAAAAAGAATGGCAGAATTAAAACACCAAATTCTGGCCTGTCAAACACTCCACCCGAGCCAACAGAACCCAACATACGAATCCATCCTCACCTCCGAGTTCCAAAGGGCAGAGGCGGAGCTCGAGCTCTACTGGCGGTAGTGTTCTAGAATAAATTGGCACCTTCAGGGTGACCACAACACCACCTTCTTTCACACCATCACCACTACACCAAGAAGAATCAATCTAATCACCCATATCTATGATGAAAACAACAACATCGCATCCTTAGAGGGGCATATCAAAGGGATTTTTGTCCGTTTCTACAAAGACCTCTACAAATAACCGATTTCATGTGCAGATGGTCAGATTGATGCTTTCTTCGATCAATTCCAAGAACTCCAATACCCACAGATACCAACGAATGCTCACCCAGACCTTAACCAAGTACCAATGATATCACCATATTTGATCTATTATTCAGACCAATTCCCGTACCAAAATTTGTGTTTTAAACAATTAAATAGCGTCTTTTACATTGAATATCTATAGAATGTGGTACTGCTGCGTTTTCATTCTTATTTGCAGATGAATTGGCAAACTCAGAAGATAACTGCTAAATCCGAGACTGTGCATGCGACCCGCATCAACCCTGACGCGAGTCGTTTGCCACTCTGACGCTACCACAGATGCTAGCCGCATTAGAGACTTCGATGCGACTCGCATTCATTCCACGCGACCCACATTGCCACACAGACGCTACCATAGCCGCCACCCGCATTAGACTAACCAAGACGCGAGCTGCATCAACCATGACGCGGTCCGCATCGGAGTCTTCTAGAGTAGAAAGCGGAGGCCCAATGGAGATCCAATTAAGGCCCAAGATGAAAGCCCAAAGATGAAAAGGGCGTTTGGGGAAGGCTATAAAAGGACATCTATTACCACTAGCCAGGGGATCAAAAAATCATAAAATAGAAGTTCAAAAAGGAGAAGAAGCGAGAGAGAGCTGAGAAGTGAAGATTGGAGAGCTTCACAGATCTTTCTTTCTTCTTCGGGTTTTATCATGATTTGTTCTTTCTTTACTTACTTTCTTTCTTTCTTGATCATGACTGAGTAGATCTTTTAGTTTCTAGGGTTAAGATGTAGTCTGAAACTCTGTTTTGTAATGCATGATGTTTAGATCTGAGATTATATTTGTGTTTATTTGTCTGAGTATTTTCTCCATTGCTTGATTGAAATTGCTTGAATGAATCTTGTTGTCTACTGTTGAATGTCTATAGCATCTCTTCTAGTAATTAGGCCTTGATGTTTTTTGTGCATTTAGATCAAGTATTTGAGGTAGATCTTTGATCTGAGAGGTGAGATCAATAGTAACTGAGAAGTGAAATTTCCATCTATTGAAAGATAGTGGATACTTTTAGTAAACCAGACAAATGACTTAGAATTGAATACTCTTAGAGTTTTGAGATCTAAGAAGGTGAAGTTGCATTTTCTTACCAAATTCATTAAGTCATTCAACGAGAGTTGAGATTTAGGAACTTTAGGTACGGTCAATGGATCCTTACACAAGTAATAGCTAAAGATCAGACACATGCTACATTCACTCGAGATCCACGCGACTCGCATGTGAGAGCACGCGGGTCGCATCACACGGGTCGCATGCTAAAGTACGCGACTCGCGTGAAGGGATTAGAAAGGCAGAGTTGAAAGACAAAGTCTGAAACCCTGGAAACTTCGTTTTTCTTTTATCAAGTAAATTCAGACTTTTAATTGCTATCATTTATTGTTATCAAACTTAGAAAATATAAACAAACCAAATCATCTTATTACTTCTAGTACTTAGCTGGAAAAGCGAGAATCCAGAATTGAACCGTTCCCTGTGGATCGATACCTGATTATACCATTCGATAAGAGTTATATACTTGCAATCTAATTTGAAAGCTAAATCAAGATTTTAAACAAAGTATAGCTCGCTGTACCGAAGCTTTGTCTATATGCTTTGCATGATAACAACCAACAAGAGAGGAGGTTAAAGAGACCATGTTCCGAATGGGACCCGATAAGGCACCGGATCCTGACAGCCTCATCGCAAGATTTGTGCAAGCTCACTAGAATATCATGGCCAACGACATCACAGCCGCAATTCAATTGGCATTTCAACATAAAAAGGAACCAATTGATTGGATGAAGTGCCGGATAGTGCTCATACCGAAGTGTCCTGATCCAATTACTCCAAAAGGTTTTAGACTGATTACTGTTGGCAACCTAATGTATCGCTTACTAATGAAGATTATTGCTAATCGTATCCAGCCGTATATT
Source organism: Carex sylvatica (assembly GCA_964058845.1). Lineage (NCBI taxonomy): Eukaryota > Viridiplantae > Streptophyta > Magnoliopsida > Poales > Cyperaceae > Carex > Carex sylvatica. Next base: position 7,489 of record CAXKVR010000673.1, read on the forward strand.
GCTAAGGTGATCTCCAACTCACAAACGGTCTTTATCAAGCAAAGGTACATTTCAGATAATACGATATTGGTACGCGAAGTAATACACTCCTTTCAGTCAAGTAGCTACAAAGACGAAGCCTTCATGCTAAAGGCAGATGTTAGTAAAGCTTACGATACAATTGCTTGGCCTTTCATTCTCAAAGCCATGGAAATTATTAACATGCCAGATCATCTAATTACTATTATTTTAAACTTCCTGAAATCTAATCGAGTTACTGTAATGATAAATGGATATGGCCAAGGGTTCATCACACCGAGCAGAGGCCTCCGTCAAGGATGCCCTTTGTCGCCGTATATCTTCATTCTGGCAATGGAGTTTCTATCGCGACAATTCCACTTACACTTGGTCAAAGACAATCTGAAAGGAATCACTCTGGCAAGAACTACACCGGCACTGACTCATATCCTATATGCGGATGACCTCATGATTATGGTAAAAGCAACACAACACGAAGCATGTATGATTAAGGGGATTCTTGATGAGTTTGCAATGGTGTCGAGTTTACATGTAAACCCTGCAAAATCAACCATGTGGTTCAGTGCTAGATGTGATGACTCATGCAGACAAATGATTTTCTCATTTTTGGAAGCTAAAGAAGCCTCCGATAGTGAAAGATACCTAGGAGTCATTATAGCACAGTCAAACAGACAACAAGACACTACTCACGACTTATTACTGGACAAGTTATATGGCAAGCTGGCGAGATGGAAAATTGGCATGTTGTCCTTTGCTGGAAGAGTGGCATTGCTCAAATCAGTGCTAGTCTCAATCCCAGTCTACTACATGTCAGTAGCTGCTCTTCCTTCAAGAACTATCACTGAAATAAATCGGCTGCTGCGTCGATTTGTTTGGGGGAAGTTGGAAGAAGAACAATACATCTCCTTTATAGCTTGGCATAAAATTTGTGACAGTATTGATAACGGGGGTTTGGGCATTAGAGATATGAAGACCTTTAATCAATCTCTATTGCTCAAAACAGTATGACATCTGGCGGCCAATGAAGACAGAATTTGGGTAAAAATAGTTCGAGCAAAATACTTCCCAAGATGTGGATTCTGGGATGTAAAAAGCACAAGGGATTCGAGCCCTCTTTGGAAGTCAATACAGGGCTTGAAACATTTCTTCAAAGAACATGTGAAATGGTAGATTGGTGATGGTACGAATATACCTGCAGCAAATCAGCCGTGGTATGATGGATGAGAAATCCAGACAATTCGGACTAATGCACTAAGAGATCTAAGGGTTGGGGATCTTTACGATCACAACACACAGGCATGGAAGATTGAAGAAATCACAGAAACACTGGGAGAACAAGCGTCTCAAAGAGTCCTACTGAATGCACAAAGACCGCAGCAACAACCCCTAATCCAAGACAGACTAATATGGATTCCGAGTAAGAAAGGCATCTACTCAACCAAGAAAGGGTATGTCAAGCTAGCACTACAGCTTAGGCACAATACCTACGAGCATAGAAAACTAGAAGCATGGAAGCGTATTTGGTCCTGGGAAGGGGTAATTTCGAGAATAAAAATATTCTTGTGGAAGGCGATTCATGGAGGTGTAGCTACACTAACTGAATTACACAGAAGGATCAGCTCTATTAATCCAAGATGTCCTAGGTGTGATGAAGAGAATGAATTCTTAAATCATTGTATCTTTTTCTATCAACTATCCAGAGCAACATGGTTCTGTTCAGATCTGGCTTTATGTGTGGACCATATCCCTCTTGATTTTGCTCAGGCATTAATTGAGTTGACTACACGAATGGAACAGCAACATATACAATTCTTGTGCAATTTAATTTGGGAAATTTGGAAGGCAAGAAATGAGGTTATTTTTCAGAGCAAAACACCCACTGTTGGCTCAATAATCTCAAAAGCTAAAATTTTGGATCCCCCAGACATCACTCCAACAAGACAGAATACACAGTCAACACAAATGCTTAGGCAGGTAAATCTCATCCCCTCTAAAATGGAAATTCTGTTAGTAGATGCTTCATGGGATGCTAAAAAAGAGGCAAGGTGGGGAGCTGTTTGGTATGACCAGAGGGGGTTGTATGCATGGGCGGGAGCAAGATATATGCAGGCTGAGGACCCCCCTACATGGGGAGGCACTAGCTATGTTATATGTTGTTCACAGATACATTGCAGGTAGGAGTAATAATACCTCTAGCATGGCACTACTTTTTTCTGACTGCAAAGTGTTAATCCAAGCAATCAGTAGCAACTCAATTGATGATCTCCCGTCTTGGAAGGTTGCCTCTACAGTGGCTAAACTAATCAACCTAATCAACTCAGTAAAAGACAAAATTAGTGTGCGACATACCAGTAGGGATGCTCTGAAGGGACCTCACAACCTTGCAAATTGGGCTAGAAGAACTAAGCAACAGGTTGCTGTGCTGCCAAGAGGGATGATTGATGCACACCAGGGGATAACAAGCACTTTGGATGACCAATTCTTCTGCTGGGAACCGAGAGCTGTGGGAGATCAAAGTTGACAGAAATTGGAAGACTCTGAGTTGTTTACTCTGGGAGAAATGACCCCAATTCAAGCAAACACTCTTTTATTTAGTGCATTTTATTTCTATGTTCCTTTTTAGCTAATGATGTCTTTTAATTTCTCTAGTTAGTAGGTAATTGTTACTAGTATTATGTAATCGAACTTTGCTTATTTAAATCCACAACGCCTAAGGGCTTCTGATCAAAAAAAAAAATAACCAAAGCATATAAGTATATTAGATACAAGTAGAATAGACTGACCGCTTGTATCCGAACTTCAGTTAGAGACCTATTAGGATATAGTTTACCTGACAAAAGTCGCATTCTATGACTAATAGTGGAGTAATCTTGATTGTTATTATTATGAAAAGCATATAGAAATGACCGACCAAGTGAAATTGACTCTTTCATAACATTAGTAATTATGACTTATCATTAATCTTCATGCAATTGTATTAAGTGCCCAGTTAGAACTTAGTTAATTAGGGTGTTGTATTACTGACCAAGTAATTAATACTTGCAAAGTTTTAGTCACAGAATCCAAAGAATCCAAAAAAAAGTATATGCACTTATGCTGTGTTAACGATGTAATGCAACACACACAGGTTGTACATACAAAATTTAACCTTGTAATAACACAGGTGTATTCCAACATGTCAACAAACTTATTGATTGTTTATGGTTCTAATAGAAATAGTTCAAAAATGAATTATGATTTTTCCATTGCTCTCTTTGTGCCTATATAGACGTTACATTTTTCATATGGTATCAAATCTCTATAATATTTTCTTACCAAAAGATGTCTATAGTTTCTATAAATGCATAAACATAACATAAATCTCAACACTCCCCCTCAAGATGGGCAAAAGATATCGATCAAACCCATCTTGTCACATAACCTAACTAGATCTATTGAGCTAAGTCCTTTGGTGAGGCAGTCAGCTACTTGGTCTCTAGTAGCTACATGACTCAGCTCCAATAGCCCAATTTCTAGCTTTTTCTTTATGAAGAACCTATCGATCTCCACATGCTTGGTTCTGTCATACTGCACAGGATTGTTGGCAATGCTGATTGCTGACTTGCTATCGCACCATAACTTCATTTTTCCTTCGTGCTTTATCTTGAGATCTTCCAGTAACCTCTTCAGCCACAGCATCTCGGCAACTCCTAATGCCATAGCCCTATACTCGGCTTCTGTCATTGATCTCGAAACAACCGGCTGCTCTCTTCCAGGAGACCAAGTTGCCCCCTACAAACATGCAATAACCAGATGTGGACCTCCTGTCATCTTGGCAACTAGCCCAGTCAGAGTCACAATAACCCTCAATGTTCATGTGCCTATTCTTTCTAAAAAACAGGCCATTTCCTAGTGCACTCTTCAGGTATCTCATAATGTGATACACTGCGTCCATATGGCCATTCCTAGGGTCATGCATGTAGCGGCTCACGACGCTCACTGCAAATGAGATATCAGGACGAGTGTGACCCAAATAGATCAACCTGCCTACCAGTCTCTGGTACCTCTCACGATCAACCTGTTCTCCTGCCTCTGCACTCATCTTGGCCTTCACATCAATTGGAGACACTGCAGGCTTGCATTCCAACATACATGTCTCAGTGAGCAAGTCTAGGACATACTTTCTTTGAGATAGAACAATCCCCCTGCTTCATGAGCCACCTCAATCCCAAGAAAGTACCTAAGCTGTCCCAGATCCTTCACCTCGAATTTCTTCTCCAATCTTGCCTTCAACTGTGCAATCCCCCCCTCATCATCCCCAGTAATGATCATATCATCGACATACACTGCCAGCATAGTAATGTGACCACCATGTTGTCGAGTAAACACTGTGTGGTCAGCATTGATTTGCTGATAGCCCATGCCTACCATCACCTTCCTGAACCTATCAAACCAGGCCCGAGGGGACTGCTTCAACCCATATAGTGACTTCTTTAGTCTGCACACCTTACCCACTGTCTGGTTTGTGCCAAACCCTGGTGGAACCTCCATGTACACCTCCTACAACAAATCACCATGAAGAAAGGCATTCTTCACATCAAGTTGGTGTAACTGCCATCCACTATTCACAGCCATGGAAATCAGTGTCCTCACTGTGCTTATTTTCGCCACTGGTGCAAAGGTTTCATCATAGTCAATGCCATAGGTCTGACTATACCCCTTCGCTACCAACCGAGCCTTGTAGCACTCAATCAGACCCTCCGGATTTTGCTTTACTGTAAAGACCCACTTGTATCCAATAGCCTTCTTGCCTGGTGGTAGTGACACGAGTTCCCAGATTTTGTTCTTGCAAAGGGCACTGAGTTCTTCTAGCATGGCTGCTTTCTACTTCGGATCTCCTTTAGCAACCTGCCAACACTTAGGGATAGAGACAATGTCTAATGATGCAATGAATGCTCCATGTACAGGTGATATGTGTGAGTAAGAGACAAATCTGGCAATGTCATGTAGAAAACCATATCGGTCATGAGGAATGCCTGCATTCTCGCGAGGAGTCCTCCTTACTGATAGGGGGTCAGGAGGAGTATAGAGAGGAATCATATCACCTGTGTATTCTGAATCTGAGGTGGATGGTGAAGGTGTCTCAAGAGTCAGAGTAGGCAGGGACAAGAGACTTGGCACAGGTGGAACTGTAGGCACGGCTCCCTCATTATGTTTCTTTCTCCTCACATACACTTCACCATATCTCGACTCCCCCTGAGCCTGAGTTCGATCACCCTCAGGCTCAATCCTCTCCACTTCCGGCTCAATTTTAGCCGAATTCTCCTTTTCCGGCTCAACCACAGCCGAATTCTCAACAAGTGGGCAACCAATACCACCTACACTCTCCCCATCACCACTACTCTACCCATCTTGCCTCATACCTCATGTATCGAGTGAGTCTTCAAATGGTGATGTTGCTTCAGAGGAGTAGTATGGTTCGAGCTTGTGAAAAGTAACATTCATACTCACAAACATTTGCCTGTCAACTGGGCTCCAGCATGCATACCCCTTTTGAGTGGCTAAGTACCCCACAAAGATACACCTCACAGCCCTTGGATCAAGTTTTCCCACATTGGGCCTGTTGTCATGTACAAAACACACACACCCAAAAGTTTTGAGAGGAAGAATATCTCTAATTTTACCTGTCAGCATCTCAATTGGAGACCTCCAAATTCAATACCCGTGAGGGCATCCTGTTGATCAAATAGGCTGTTGTCAGAACTGCTTGCCCCCACAGGTACTTTGGGACTTTCATTGAAATCATCATGCTCCGAGTTACCTCAAGGAGATGCCTGTTCTTCTGTTCCGCTACCCCATTCTGCTCTGGTGTATACGGACACGTGGTCTAATGCTGTATCCCATGGGATGAGAAGTATTCTCTAAACGCCTTATTTGTGTACTCTGTCCCATTATCAGACCTCAATACCTTCATAACTGCACCGTATTGAGTCTGAACCATCTTGTGAAAATTTTTAAAGCAAGCAAGCACATCACTCTTATTTTTCATCAAGTAGAGCCAAGTTAAACGAGAAAAACAATCAATAAAAGATACAAAGTATCTAAATCCATTCAAAGTAGTTGTAGGACAAGGTCTCCATACATCCGAATGAATAAAATCAAAACTACAAGACCTCATACTCCCAGAGCTAGCATAAGAGCTTCTGGTATGCTTGCCTAATTCACACGCATTACACACCAATTTTTCTTTATTTGCCTTTTCAAATAAAGACTGATACAATCTACTCAAAACTGGAAATGAAGAGTGACCCAATCGCCTATGATGGAGCAACAGTAGGTCTTCCACACTTCTCTCAACGATGGATAAGAGGGCTAAGCCCATACCCTCTTTATTAGGGGTGTAAACGGTCGGATACGGATCGGATAGTGGTCTTATCGTATCCGTATCCATTATAATTTTTCCGATACAGATATGGATACGGATACGGATCGGATATTAAATGTTACGAATACGGATCGGATATCGGACGAATACGGATATTTTTCATAATTAGCTTGTTAGTTACAAAATATCTATTATATTACTAAAATATTAGTCACTAATTATGTTATAGTGTATAATATTGTTCATCAAAATATATATCTATATGCAATTTAATAAATTATTCGTACATATGCAATTTAATAAATCAATTTAAGAACATATATCACATTTATTGTGGTTTAAAGTATAAACGGTCAGATACGGATAGTAAAATGTCTTACCGTATCTGCATCCGTTATAATTTTTTAGATACGGATACGGATAGTCTCGGATACGGATATGGATCGGATAATTTAAGTACTTTTCTGGATTCAGATTTGGACGAAATCAGATATTATCCGATCCGTTTACACCCCTACTCTTTATCCATATACCACAGGCCTTTATGCAGTGTGCCAGTCCCAAGTTCCTTGCCCGTTCCCTTCTCTCGAAAGATCACCTTGGGATTATCAAACAAAACAACACAATTTAGTTGTGAGATAATGACACTTATAGATAGGAGATTCACAGGAAAAGAATAAGCATGCAAAACATTAGACAAAGTCAAAATGTTGGTACATTTCACTGTACCCTTACCCACCATCAACTGGGTCGTACCATCGGCTGTCTGGATACTCTCTGGAACCGCTAGGTGAGCATAGAAAGAGTACTCCCTAGCAGCACCAGTCACATGGCGAGATGCACCAGAGTCGACTATCCAATCTGGTGATCTAGTGGTGGATTTAGAGGAAAGAGCAAGTGTATTACAAGTACCTGTGGCTGAGTAAGCAACAGAAGCAAAGTTACCCCTGGATGAAGATGTGGTGGATGCATCATCGACTACACTTTTCTCCTCACTTGCTCCTTTTTGCCTCCTCCTGACTATCTCCAAGATCATATCCTCCTCGGATAACCCCACAATAGCTTCCTCATCTTCCTCTCCAACTATCAGATTTGCCCGGTTGGCTCCTCTTCCACCTCTTCGGACCCCACGGCCACGTCCACGGTTCGCAAACTGCCCTCTACCACCTGCATCTCTCCCTTGGTGGCCTAGGACAAGCCTTGATCAAATGACATGTTTCCCCGCAGTTGTAAGACCTGCGAGTCTCCCCCTTGGCACCTGTCATACCTGAGCTCGATGTAACCAAAGCTGATCGCACACCTGGAGGTCCACTCGGCTCAACATGTATCGTCATGCGACTCTCCTCCTGCATCATCGCAGCAATGGCCTCATCCAATGAAGGGATCTTTATCTGGGCTAGGAGAACTGATCTCCTCTGATCAAAAACCGAGTTCAACTGAGCCAGGAATTGCATAGTCCTCATCTGTGTAATGAACTCCTCCTTTTTGCAACTCGGATCACTACAGCACATCCCCTGTGAGAAGTGATCAAGCTCTGCCCACAGCTTTTCCAAATTTAAGGAGTAATCCTGAATCGATCTATCACCCTGCACCACAGCCAATACCTCTTGCTGGATCTGGAACACCCTCATGTGGTTCTCAGTCCCACCATAGGTCCTCTTCAGCTTTGCCCAAATGTCATTCACAAGTCGAATGCCATCTACTGAAGAGGCGATCGATTGTTTCATCGAGTTGAGCAACCAGGTGTAGATCAGATCATGTGTGGTCTTCCACTCCTCAGCCTGAGCCGTAGCACTCGCTGGCTCATCCTCTGTCAGATACCTCTTAAGCTTCCTCCCTTCCAGAGCAGTCTTGATCCGACGCGACCAACTCAGATATGAGGCCGGTCCATCAAACTTAAGCTCCACAGTTTGAAGATCAACCAACACCTTTAGAACCTCCGGATCAACACCCACCATGCATTCTAAAACGCATTTCCCTTTGTCACTTCCATTAGACATCTTCTCTCAAAGGAAGTCTTCGATTACACAGATCACCTCGACTTCCTTCCCTTTCTTGATCCGATCATTCGTATCTCTCGTAAAGACCCCAGCTTGCTCCTCAAGACGGATCTAAACCATCTCCCCATTTCTTCTTCCCTTTTTTAACTCGATCTTGATCTATCTCATCTAGATTCGAGCCCGAACCCGATCGAAAATCCGATCAACCTGCATTTCGGGTATCGTGGGGTAAAGGCCCCCCACGCCGACCAAATCAACACAAAATATCGAGCTTTTAAGGCTTGATCGGCCTAGAAAAGAAGAAAAACAGCCTAAAAAGATAGAAGAGAAAGAGAGAAGGTGGCTGGTCAGAGAGAGGCGGAGCAATAGTGCTCGACTGGAGAGAGAGAGAGGCAGGGCGGAGCTACACCGTTAGGGGTGTTCATCGGTTCGGTTCGGTTGAAATCGAATCGAACTTGGCAAACCAAAGTTATAATTCGGTTTTAAAAATAGAACCGAACCGAACCGAATTAGCATTGCAACCGAACCGAAGTTTTATTTCGGTTTGTTCGGTTTGTTCGGTTCAAACCGAAATTAATTAATTTTTTATTTAAAACAATTGATTTATAATAAACCAAAGTATATTAAGAAATAAACCGGAGTATTAAGAAATAAACTAAGATATTTAGAAATAAATTAAGTATTTAAAGCAATTGATTAAGAAATAAACCGGAGTATTAAGAAATAAACCGGGGTGGTTTGGATCAAATTCATATTATATGAAAGTTCGGTCGGTTCGATTATTTCGGTCTTGAAATTTTTCAAACCGAACCGAACCGAAGTTCTAATTCGGTTTTGAAAATTCAACCGAACCGATCCAATAAACCGAAATAACCGAACCGTTTAAACCGAACTAATTCGGTTCGGTCCAAAACCGATTAAACCGAACCGTTTGAACACCCCTATACACCGTAGCAGCTAGGTGGTAGATCGGGCCGGCTAAGAGGCGAACGGCCAGATCTGACAGAGTTAGGTCAGATTCGATCTGAAAGCTTCAAGCAGCAGCTAGGCTGATCAGACCTGATCAGGGGCGACAACCCCACTCCCTAGGTAGAGGCGACCCAAACAGGGCCGACAGCGACAGTCAGAGGCACAGGGAGGAGACAGAATTGGTGGTTGCAGCTCTCTCCGCTACAGTGCAGAAAAAGTTGGTTAACCCTAATTTTTGGCTCTGATACCAAATAGAAATAGTTCAAAAACGAATTGTGATTTTTTCATTGCTCTCTTTGTACCTATATAGGCGTTACATTTTACATATAATATCAAATCTCTATAATCTTTTCTTACCAAAAGATGTCTATAGTTTCTATAAATGCATAAACATAACATAAATCTCAACAGTTCTTATATTACATCACATTAATCAAGCAAACAACATCCAAGAAATGAAAAGCGCAAAGTGAGCAACAAAAATTAAAACTTATGGTTTATAAGAACTATCTGTGAGGATACTTTCTCCTTTTTCCTTCAGGAAAATAAAGAAAGAATTAGTAGACCGTATACACTTAAATATTATATCATCCGATCGAGATGAGAAGTTCCAACTCAAGAGTAAGTACTTCTGTTATTTTTGGCAATTGTATGTAGTTCAAATAAATATAATTACAACAAGAGAGCAACAATGTATCACCCTGGAGGAATGAAAATACAATTCAATCCTGTTTGTATACCAAGGTTGGATATACTGGGTTCCACATGTTGTTTTGCACATACTCTTTGGTTCCCTCCTGACAAAATAAAAGGATTACAAAGGAAAGGTCAGTAACATAAGCTATATAAAAAATATCGAGGCAAATGTTCTTTGCACGGTTGCAGACTCTAAAAAGTGACTTCTACCCTTAAAAATCATGTATTGTAGCCTAAAAACATTAAAAAAATATTTTGAGGCCAAATTGCTCCCAATTATACGTGAAAAGGGAGAAACAGTGTGAAAGGACGTGCAATTCTGTAAAATTTAATATAGGGTTGACCCTCATATGTCATAAGGGTATATAATCTACAGGAGATATTTTAAGGACCTCCTGACAGAAAGTATAGTTCCCGACAAAAATGGGGAAAAACTTCTAAAATCGTCCCTCCCCATATTTTAAGCAAAAATGACCAGCCGGGCCCACAGAAATTCCTTTCTATTATTGCATAACAGGTCCAAAATATATCATAACTCAAAAATTTTAGGTTTGCTAAGAACCCAAACTTCAGTTGTAGGCATTTCCTTTGTTGTTCTTTTCTCCATCAGAGAATCAAGTAATGTAAGGACCTTTAAGATATCAAGTTCTTAGCAATTCCAAATTATTAATGCTTCAAAATGTGTTAAAATTAGTCAAAACATGTTTTCGTCACATTAAATTGTGCTGCTACTACATGTAGTGTTGATTGAAACAATGCCCAAGGAAAAATAGTTGTTGAAGTTTAAGAGGAAAAGAACTAATTTTAATTTTATCGATTTATGATATTATTTCAATCTCTTATACGGTGCCTATTTATAGGCTACCGGATTTAAAGAGCCATTAAAATATTTCATAATTACATGATTTGCTATATCTGCTAATCAATACTAATTTATCTGCTATCAATGTAATTGACCTCTAATTGATTTTTTATCTTCAACAATAGTAGGGAATAAATTTACTGTAATAATTTCCTTTTACCTCATCCAGTTTTTGAAGCTCACGGGGATCCATGCCGCGGTACCCTTCAGCAAGATCCTCCTTCACAGCCTCTCTTACAACAGCCGCCGCCACCTCCTTTGTTATATCTCTTATTCTAAACAAACACAAGGCATAATAATACATACTCTGAGATGAGTTAGTAGCTCAAAATGTTAGCTAACTGAATTATGTGATAAAATGAGAGTAATTATGGTGACCTAGAGATAGGAGGATATATGACCCCTTCCTGAACCTCATCATCTTTCATATAAGCTGCCAAGCTATTACAAAGTAAAAGAAACAAATTAGGAAAAGAAGTGCTGTTCTCACAGAAAATTCAAAATAACAAGTACACAGCTAGAAAGGGGATAATTTAGGCTTGAAATAATACCACTCTGCTGCAGCCTGGAGCATACCGTCTGAGATAACACTTGCACCTGACAAAAGTGTCCCAAGGCCAATCCTGAAATGTTTCGACATGAGTAAAGATGGTAAAAGATGGTAAAAGATGTTTCATATTTGGTTAAGAATGACAATTAAAGATAATAATAGAGCATACCCAGGAAAGAGATACATGTTATTTCCTTGATTAGAGTGACCAATCTTGCCATCACCTGAAAAGAAAAAATTATAGCTATTATAATAACAGACATTGAAATCGGTAATCCCCAGTACTTAATGTATGTGACAAACTAGGTTCTGAATATGACAAAAATAATCAAGAAAATATGTTCAAAGGCTCATTGCTTTTGAGGGAGAAAGAGAGAGTACCTAGATTAACATCATGAAAAGGGCTTCCACTGGCATATATAATATTGTCACCAACTATAGAGAAGGCATCTTCAGGTGTGCACTCGGCTAAATGATCCACAAGAAATAAATTAGGACTCTATGATTTGACTTTGGCTTCTGTTAAAAAAAAATGAAATAATAACATTAACTGACCATTCTTTGTGGGATTAGACATAGCAAAAACCGCAGGTCTAGAACAAGTTGTTGAGTCTCTTAGAGCCTCCAACACCTGAGATGAAACATATAATTTCCACCTTGAATTTTAAATGAGTAGGGAAATCTGTATGAGCAGGAAAGGGAACAAATGCCCTGCTCATTCTCTATGTTGTTTCTGAGAATTTCGGAAACAAAAGTACATATAATTTACTGCCATATTGAAGCCCTATTCTTCATATACAAAACCATATGTAACCCAATAACCACCAACCAACCCCCAACCCCCCCCCCCCCCCCCAAAAAAAAAAAAAAAAGAGGCTGAGGTGGGGGGAATCTCCAAT
>CAXKVR010000674.1:0-23147 GCA_964058845.1 Carex sylvatica
TGGTTGTGTCTCTATATGGAAAGAGAAGTGGTTAGTTCCAACCGTAATACAACACTCCTATTGAAGGTCTTTGCAGCACTCTAGTAATGTCTACAAATGGAAAGCGAAGAAAGTAGTTGCAACACTAATAGAACACTTCAACTGAAGACATTTCCAACACTCCAGTGGTGTCTCCATATGGCTAGAGAAGATGGTAGTACCAATGTAAATACAACACTCCAATTGATGATGGTCTTTGAAGAGCTCCAGTGGTGTCTCCATATGGCAAGAGAAGAGGGTAGTTGCAACCTTAATGCAACACTCCAATTGATGTTCTTTACAACACTCCATTATTGTCTCCATATGGCTAGAATAAAGGTTAGTTCTAACCCTAATACAATACTCCAATTGAAGGTCTTTGCGGCACTCTAGTAGTGTCTCCAAATGGGAAGGGAAAAAAGTAGTTGCAACGCAAAAAAAACAATCCAATTGAAGGCATTTGCTACACTTCAGTAGTGTCTCCATATGAGGGTGGTACCAACTCCAATACAACACTCCAATTGAGGATTTTTGCAGCACTCTAGTAGTGTGTCCAAATGGAAAGATTGCAACCCTAATACAACACTCCAATTGAATGTCTTTGCGGCACTCCAGTAGTGTCTCCATATGGCAGGAGATAAGGGTAATTGCAACACTAATAGAACACTCTATTTGAAGGTTCTTGCAACACTTTTGTAATGTTTCTACATAGTAAGAGAAGGGGGTAGTTGCCACCCTAATACAACACTCCAATGGAAGGTTTTTACAGCACTCCAGTAGTGTCTCGATATAGCATGAGAAGAGTGTAGTCGCAACCATAATGCAACACTCCAATTTATGTTTTTTTTAACACTCCATTAGTGTCTCCATATGGCAAGAGAAGAGGTTAGTTCCAACCCTAATACAACACTCTAATTAAAGGTCTTTGCAGCACTCTAGTAATGTCTCCAAATGGCAAGCGAATAAAGTAGTTGCAACACTAATAGAACACTTCAACTGGAGACATTTCAAACACTCCATTAATGTCTCCATAAGGTTAGAGAAGATGGTAGTTCCAATCCAATACAACACTCCAATTGAAAGTCTTTGCAACACTCTAGTAATGTCTCCAAATGGCAAGCGAAGAAAGTAGTTGCAACACTAATAGAACACTTCAACTGGAGACATTTCAAACACTCCATTAGTGTCTCCATAAGGTTAGAGAAGATGGTAGTTCCAACCCAATACAACACTCCAATTGAAAGTCTTTGCAACACTTCAGTAGTGTCTCCAAATGGCAAGAGATGGAAGAGGGCAGATGCAATGCTAATACTACACTCCAATTGAAGGTGCTTGCAACACTCTAGTAGTATCTCCTTATGAAAAGAGAAGATCTTACTTGCAACCCTAATACAAACACTCCAATTGAAGTTCATTGCAGCACTATAGTAGTGTGCTCCAAAATGGCAAGAGAAGAGGGTAGTTGCAACCATAATACAACACTCCAATTGAAGGTTCCTGATATAGCAAGAAAAGACGGTAGTTCCAACCCCAATACAACAATCTAATTAAAGGTCTTTGGAGTACACTTCTAGTATGTTCCCAGATGGCAAGAGAAGAGGGTGTTTGCAACTCTAATATAACAATCCAACTGAAGGTGTTTGCAGCAATCTAGTAGTGTCTTCATATGGCAAGAGATGAGGGTAGTTTCCACCCTAATGCAACACTCCAAGTGAAGTTCTTGTAACGCCCGATTAGTGTCACTATATGTCAAGAAAAGAGGGTAGTTCCAACCCTAATACAACACTCCAAATGAAGGTCTATGTTGCACTCTAGTAATCTCTCCAAATGGCAAGAGAAGTGGGTTCTTGCAATACACTACTCCAATTGAAGGTCTTTGCAGCACTCTAGTAGTGTCTTCAAATGGCAATGGAAGAAAGTAGTTGCGATGCTAATACAACACTACAATTGAAGGCATTTGCAACACTTCTGTAGTGTCTCCATATGGCAAGAGAAGAGGATAGTACCAACCCCAATGCAGCACTCCAATTGAAGTTCTTGCAGTAGTCTAGTAGTGTCTCCAAATGGCAAGAGAAGTGGATAGTTTCAATTCTAATAGAACACTACAATTGAAGGTCTTTGCAGCACTCTAGTAGTGTCTCCAAATGGCATGACGGCATTTGCAACACATCATTAGTGTCTCCATATGGCTAGACAAGAGGGTGGTACCAACTCCAATACAACACTCCAAATGAAGTTTTTTGCAACACCCTAGTAGTGTGTCCAAATGGAAAGATTGCAACCCTAATACAACACTCTAATTGATGCCTTTGTGGCATTCTAGTAGTGTCTCCATTAGTAGTGTCTCCATTAGTAGTGTGTTCCCAGATGGAAAGAGAAGAGCGTGTTTGCAACCCTAATACAACACTCCAATTCAAGGTGTTTGCAGCACTATAGGACTATCTCCATATGGCAAGAGATGAGGGTAGTTTCCATCCTAATAAAGCGCTCCAATTGAAGGTCCTTGCAGCACTCTAGTAATGTCTGGAGATGGCAAGAGACGAGGGCAGTAGCAACACTAATACAACACTCAAATTGAAGGTCTTTGTAGCACTAATGTAGTATCTCTATATAGAAAGAGAAGAGGATAGTTGTAATCCTGATACAACACTCCAATTAAATGTCTTTGTTGCACTCTAATAGTGTCTCCAACTAGCTAGGAAAGATGGTAGTTGCAAATCTAATATAACTCCCTAATTGAATGTCTTTGCAGCACTCTAGTAGTGTCTGCATATTGCATGAGTAGAATGTAATTTGCAACACTAATAAAACACTCCAATTTATGGCCTTTATAGCACTGAAGTAGTGTCTCAATATGGCAATAGAAGTTGGTAGTGGCAATTCTGATACAACACTCCATTTAAAGGTATTTATTGCACAACAATAGGGTCCCCAAATGGTCAGAAAAAAAGGGTAGTTGCAATAATGATAAGGTCTTTGCAACACATCATTAGTGTCTCCATATGGAAAGATTGCAACCCTAATACAACACTCTAATTGATGCCTTTGTGGCATTCTAGTAGTGTCTCCATTAGTAGTGTGTTCCCAGATGGAAAGAGAAGAGCGTGTTTGCAACCCTAATACAACACTCCAATTCAAGGTGTTTGCAGCACTATAGGACTATCTCCATATGGCAAGAGATGAGGGTAGTTTCCATCCTAATAAAGCGCTCCAATTGAAGGTCTTTGCAGCACTCTAGTAATGTCTGGAGATGGCAAGAGATGAGGGCAGTAGCAACACTAATACAACACTCAAATTGAAGGTCTTTGTAGCACTAATGTAGTATCTCTATATAGAAAGAGAAGAGGATAGTTGTAATCCTGATACAACACTCCAATTAAATGTCTTTGTTGCACTCTAATAGTGTCTCCAACTAGCTAGGAAAGATGGTAGTTGCAACTCTAATATAACTCCCTAATTGAATGTCTTTGCAGCACTCTAGTAGTGTGTTCCCAGATGGAAAGAGAAGAGCGTGTTTGCAACCCTAATACAACACTCCAATTCAAGGTGTTTGCAGCAATATAGGACTATCTCCATTTGGCAAGAGATGAGGGTAGTTGACACCCTAATAAAGCGCTCCAATTGAAGGTCCTTGCAGCACTCTAGTAGTGTCTCGAGATGGCAAGAGACGAGGGTAGTAGCAACACTAATATAATACTCAAATTGAAGGTCTTTGTAGCACTAATGTAGTGTCTCTATATAGAAAGAGAAGAGGATAGTTGTAATCCTAATACAACACTCCAATTAAATGTCTTTGTTGCACTCTAATAGTGTCTCCAACTAGCTAGGAAAGATGGTAGTTGCAAATCTAATATAACTCCCTAATTGAATGTCTTTGCAGCACTCTAGTAGTGTCTGCATATTGCATGAGTAGAATGTAATTTGCAACACTAATAAAACACTCCAATTTATGGCCTTTATAGCACTGAAGTAGTGTCTCAATATGGCAATAGAAGTTGGTAGTGGCAATTCTGATACAACACTCCATTTAAAGGTATTTATTGCACAACAATAGGGTCCCCAAATGGTCAGAAAAAAAAGGGTAGTTGCAATAATGATAAGGTCTTTGCAACACTCCAGTAGTGTCTCCATATGGTTAGAGAAAAGGATAGTACCAACCCCAATACAACACTCCAATTGAAGGTCTTTGCAGGACTCTAGTAGTGTCTCCAAATGGAAAGGGATGGAAGAGGGCAGTTGCAATGCTAATACTACACTCTAATTAAAGGTCCTGGCAACACTCTAGTAGTGTCTCCATGACAAGAGAATGAGGTTGTTGCAACCCTAATACAAATACTCTAATTGAAGTTCATTGCAGCACTCTAGTAGTGAGTTCCAAAATGGCAAGAGAAGATGGTAGTTGCAACCCTAATAGAACACTCCAATTGAAGGTGTTTGCATCACTCTATTAGTGTCTCCATAGGGCAAGAGATGTGAGTAGTTGCAATACTAATACAACATTCCATTTGAAGGGTCATGCAGCACTCTTGTGATGTCTCCATATAACAAGAGAAGAGGCTAGTTGCCACCCCAATACAACACTTTAATTGATTCAGGTCTTTGTGGTACACTAGTAGTGTGTTCCCTAATGGTAATAGAAGAAGGTGTTTGCAATCCTAATAGAACACTCCAATTGAATGTGTTTGAAACACTCTTGTAGTGTCTCCATATTGAAAGAGAAGAAAGTAGTTGCAACTCTAATACAACACTCCAATTGAAGGAGTTTGTAGCACTCCAGTAGTTTCTCAATATGGCAAGAGAAGATGGTAGTTGCAACCCTAATACAACACCTATTGAAGTTGCAGCAGTCTAGTAATGTCTCAAGATGACAAGAGATGAGGGTAGTTGCAACCCTAACAAAATACTGTAATTGAAGGTGTTTGCAGAACTCTACTAGTGTCTCTATATGGGAAGAGAAGAGGGTAGTTGCAAATCTAATACAACACTCCAGTTAAAAGTAGTACTCTAGTAGTACTCCATATGGAAAAAGAAGATGGTAGTTGCAACTATAATACAACACTCCAATTGAAAGTCTTTGTGGCACTCCAGTAGTGTCTCTATATGGCAAGAGGAGAGGATAGTTACAACCCGAATGCAACACTTCAATTAAAGTTCTTTGCAACACTCCATTAGTGTCTCCTGATGGGTCAAAATCGAGCTAAGAATATTTATAACTCTAATTGTGTATGTTGAGGCATTTTTGTCGGCCTATTATTTTGGCGTAGACTGGCGCGAACGTCTCTGTAGACTCCTTCCCTTGAGTAGGTAAAGGGGAGGAAGTTTATTATTTGATTGTGGAGATTCTTTTCCTTCTGACAGGCGCAAGCACCTATCGTTAATTACCTTGGATAGTACCCATGAACCTTCGATTAAGGGGCTACACGAAATGGCATGATTAGGGTAGTTATCGAAAGTACAATTAAGAAGATAGGGTGATACTGAATCAGAGGAGTAGTACTGATTCAACCTTCAAGGGGCATACTAATGGTGTATGCCTAGGGTTTTCTAGGACTTTTATTTAATTTAGACTTTACCTAGAATTTTCTAGGGCTTTTGTTTAATTTGGGGTTGCCTATTACATGCAAGGACTTTAGCTGATTTGAGAGTGCCTAGGATTTTCTAGGGCTTTTGTTTAGGGTGCCTGCTTCATGCAAGGGGTTTAGTTGATTTGAGGGTGCCTAAGATTTTCTAGGGCTTTCGTTTGGGGTGCCTGTTTCATGCAAGGGCTTTAGCTGATTTGAGGGTGCCTAGGATTTTCTAGGACTTTTGGGCGACATCGGACTACTTGAGTGGGTATCTGGAACACTTTGACAGCCTACGTCTCCAGAGCCCGCGACCTTCGAGATGGCGCGTCTTTCTTTACCCAATGAGAAAGGAATACAAGGTGGAACCGGTGGGCCCTTACAAACTTATGAGAAGTCACACGGCCCGAACAAGGAGCACTAAAGGCTCAAGTTGGTCAATCTGATTCGCGAGGACTCAAGGATTACCGAGTGACCACTACAGCTCAAGATAACAAGGGTGAGCACAAAGGCTTAAAGGATTACAAGATGTTTGTAGTAAATAAAGATCTCTTACAAATCACTCGGATTATTGAAGTTGACTGAGTATGGTGGAGGAGATTTTCGGTTGTTGAATGAGTATTAAAGTTTAAGGTCTAGAAACCATGGTGACTCTCTTGTGAATAGATGAGATAAAGTTTGATGGCAGGAGCTACCCAAGAAACCTAGCATTGTCTTCTATATTAAGGGAGAGAGAGGCAAATCTAGGGTTATTTTTGTTTCCAAATCTGACGTCTGTCTTTCAAGGCCTATAGTGATCCATACGTTCATATTTTGAACAATGTTAATACATAGAAGTTGTATATGTCGGTCTTCTGAGAATTGCAAGCTTTGAATCACTCAAATCAGAGTTCGTATGACCAAACAGTGGCCAAAATACAAAAGGTGCGCAGGCTGACGGACCATAACGGTCCATGACAGTTGCAACGGTCCGACTCTATTTCAACTTTCGGCTGGGACCGCTTGAATTGATTTTATGCGGTGTGGTTGGTATTTATTATGTTATAACGGTCCCTGGACTATTATAACGGTCAGCAACTGTTCTGTAACTTCATCACTATTCAAACAGACGTATCTTGGTGCTCGAGTGTCCGATTTTGGCATATGACCACTTTTCGGAAAGCTTGTGAAGAGTAGATGTTGATTATTAAGTCCTACGTCTTACAAATCTGCACACATCTCAATTCAAGAAAACTGTTAAATGCAATTTATGTATGTTTTATAAATCTAGTCAAACAGATAAGTCGAGGGCTCCCAAAGCCACAATATGTATGGTTGTTAGTTAAATACTACGTTGGATAATACCAACGAGTACACATTCTCATGTGAGAAAAATAATAATCTCATACTTTAGAATTTCAGACACAAATAAAACAATCATGACACAAATACAATCCAGATTAAATGTTTTATTTTTTGTCACGTTCAATCCCCTGATCTCTATCATCCATTTGATTAAATTGACAACTCCTTGTCATATGATCAGTAGAACATGATCATAATCTAATCTAAATGCTAATCTTATACCGATAATTAATGTTCTTTGTTAATTACCTAGACTAGGGACACTTTAGAGTATTCATTAACTTTTGTATAGAGTTCAACAATTCCAAGTCCACAACCTGAATTATATATAAGTAATGCAATACTCAATAAACAAATTGATAAACAAATCATCCAATTAGAAAGAACAAAAATTAAAATACTATCATTGTATGATTGGCTTCTAGATCACATCACTAACAAGCCAACCTCCCCTACACGCCACCCGATTAAAAAAAATGTCCTTGATGTCTTCCTTGTTTTTAGTCATTTTGTGCAGTGGAGAGCAAGAAGGTAAGAGAGGAGATATTAGTGACTACTTGAAGTCAGTTTGTTAGACATTGTAATGTTAGATCTTGTGTTGTGTTTGTATTGTGTTTGTGTTGTGTTGTTAAATGTTAATGTGTTATAGTATAAATGTGGAGGAATGATGTATTTTTTTATTTAATAAAAATAATACTTAACTGTCATTGTGAATGATAAAAAAAGGGACAAAAAAATGAACGTTCCATATTTCATGAATGATAGTGTGTCAAGATATGTACTAAATCCAATGAAATACACACTCACAAAGAAATATCGAATAGTAAAGAATGTGTTTGAGCTATTATGGACTGTTAAGTACAAGAATCCAAATGTTTATATATATATATATATATATATATATATATATATATATATTTAGGTAGCGACTACCAGATGTACAATAATAGATGTGTTTACAACTTTAGAATTTAAAAAAAATAAAATAAATAAAAGAACAACACTCCCCTTCTCTCAACCAAGTATAGCTGTACTTCTATAACATTTCAACTACATTTATGTCTCTTCCTTGATATCACGTGCCAACAGTCATAGTGGTTTGCATTGACACCTAAAAATATACAAGAATCCAAATGTCATTGTTGGTTGATGGCACCAAGACATTCGTTCAAAACAAATTCTTGAATTTTTCATATTGTTTTTTTAATTTTGTTTATTTCATCAAAACAATTTGAGCTTTTGAAGTATTTTGGCATCAAAGACGTAGTTCTGAGTAGAGCTGTCAAAAAAGCTCACAGTTTGTGGCTCGCTTCTAGCTCGCTCGCTAATAGTTCTTTCGGTAGTGGATTGAGCTGTTAACGAGCCAACTTGGTCCAGGCTCGAGCCAAAATAAACGAGTTGAGCCAAGGGTCAACTCGGCTCGTTAAGCTACAGTGGATTTAGGGTTTAGCCCCGTATAATTTTAAGGCAGTCTCATTTTCAAAGGCGTAATTATGCAAAATTAATGTATTTTTGGTCTGGAAAGAAAGGATATGGGCTTCAGTTGCTTGAAGATGTGCCTACTGAACGATTTCTTAAATTTTTTGAATGAGCTTTTTATTTTTATATTTTTGAATTTGTATAATAGCAGTCTAATAAAGCATAGCGAGCCAGCTCATCAGCTCGCAAGCTAGTTTGAGCTGACTTGTCATGAGCGAGCCAGGATTTTTTGGCTCAAATGACCTAAGTCCAGCTCGCTCGGTCCATGCTCGGGTCAAAATAAACCAGCCAAGCTAAGACCCAGCTCGATCCGAGCCAGCTCGTTTACATCTCTACTTCTGAGTGGGTCAATGTAATTTTGATAACTATATGTACATGAATAGAGAATTAAAGCCATATTGTATATGAAAAAATTTAGAAGAAAAAAATGTGGGTCCTTGTAGAATCTTAGCTTCCAAATTTTAGAACTTTTAAAATTAATACTTTAGTTTCGTACATCACAATCTTTGTTTTGAAGTAGCGGACGAATAGCCTACTATGAATTACAATATTTCTATTGTTGTGTTGATCCCAGTTGAACTCGGCCAACCAATAAAGGCCCATGTCAACCATGATAAATAAAGCCTGTTACGGTTAGGCTAATTATCTGCAATTGTTTCCATCTTTTCTGACCTGGGTCACTGGGTGGGTTATAATGATTTGGATATGAAGCGATAGTATCAATTGTGCTTCTGCGAAGAGCCCATAAGCCCATTTATCTTAGATGTTGGCTGTCGAATTGCCGAGTAACGAGAGAACAAAGGCAATACAAGTTTACAACAGAATAAGATGAGAGAAATGATCGCAGCTTCTTACGAATTATGATAACTCCGTCGTTTAATTCTGGAATTATGACTGTCAATATTTTTGTTATTAGAAGAACATCTTTCACATATCACAATTCAAATAATGTGTGGTGGGTGTTACTTATTTTTGTTTCTATGGTTTTTTTTTGTCATGATGTGACTTTTAAGGTTGCTTAACAATGTCCATCAAATTTCATGTTTGTTGCTGATGCTATCTAACTTGTCCAATGATATAATCAAATATATTTATAAAAAAAATCACAACAACAACATGATGGCCACACAATACGACTTTAACATTTGTCAGATGAAATTTAGGGATTAAGAAATAGGATTCTAAACGGATCGGATTTATCCGATTTCATCCGAATTCAAAAAATTACTTAAATTATCCGATTTATATCTGTATTCGAGACTATCCATATATGTATTATCCAATCCGTATCTGACCGTTTACATCCCTAATTGGATTGTTGGCAACACATTACAATAATTTTCTTTTTAAATAAAAAATAAGGATCATATCATTCAACTTCAAATAATTGTTCATTTAATTTTAAACATACGACCTCACATCTTTGACACTAAATTAAAAATCAGTTTTCCCGAAAATTAATTTCTTTGTTAAAATTTTCGGTATTTGGTTTGAAACTATCTAATAAAAGTGGTTTAGCAGGTTAATTTCTAGGTTCCCTTTTCATATACTGTTGTTTCAATTTTTGGATAGGATAACCTCTTTGTTTTCGAAAAATAAACGGAACCAGCTATTCTATTCCTTAAGCCCATATTTGGTTTTCGAAAAATAAATGGAACCAGCTTTTCTATTCTTTAAAGACTTAAGCTCATATTTGATTGTGGCATAACTAGCTCCATAAGTAATTTATTTTACATTTATGAAATCAAACAAGAATAAGTAAGGCATAAAAAATCACTTATGCCGGCATATAAAAAATTATGACACAATTTTTAAAATATCTCCCGTAACTTAATTTTAAGTCACAATCGAATAAGAATAATTTAAAATAATTAATTTATTTCAGCATAACTTTAACCCACAATTGTGTAAATACATGGCCTTAAGTTCCACATGAAGGAAACAAATCTGCTGCAATCCAAATTGGATAAACAGGATAAAATCTCTACTTTTTCAAATCCAATTGTCAATTTATTTTGAGATACGTGCACAGAAAAAATTGAACAATTAGATTTGAAAAGACAAAAATTTCAGAGTACTATTCATCAAATTCGAATCGCAGCATATTTCATTCCCCACATGAAACCATTATCAATATCAAATTTATTTAAAAAAGAAAAATAAAAGATGAGCGTATATGTTTCCCTTTTTTTCTTTTCAACCGTCTAATCAACATCAAATAAGTAATTTTGTAGTTCAGATTACAATGGAAGTACAAAACTTTGGAGAGACGCATCTTTTTTGTAAACTGCACGGAGTTCATACTGTTTTTGGACCATCAGATCAACGTCTAATATATGATTTGTAAATAAATGATTCTCTATTTAGAAAACATGGTAATTCAATCGTTCAATGAACATCAAACGACCATGAATGTTTCCACAAAATTAGGACTTCAATGGATTGGAGATGCTCTAATCAACATAATATACCACGTAAGCAACGACATATATCCCAAAAATATGAACAGTGCATGTCAAATTGTCAAGTCATTATGGCGGGCTTCCAATTACAGGAGTCCTCTGAGATACCTTTGCGTGACCGACTTGTCCAATGTCTATTCGAGAACAGCGCAGGGCCAGCATTATTTTAGCTTGGAGATTTGTGCAGAATGTATATAAACGGTTGAGATTTCCAACAGAGTCGTGCAAAATATGAGGTATCTCAGAGATTGCGAATTCCATTTACAGCATCGACTGTCACTGTCAGCACCGCCCCAACCCACCGTTATCCACGCGTCAATTTGAGATTTGCTGAGACAGTCAAAGCCGGCACCACTCATGCAGTCGTGCCACATGTCGATGCAAAAAATCTAACACTTGGGCTGCTCTGGTGAGACCATCATGCACGTTCTTCCCATAAATGCTTTCGTGGCTCTTCTGCGACTATTTCGTCGCCGGTTGGCAATAGAAATCGGCAAATCACTGATAAGCACCAAGTTGTGAGGCCGGTCTTGAAAATTTTAAAAGTCAGAGCAATAAAAAAAATTTAAGGTCTTCATATACATACTTTTTTTATTAATATATCAATATATTATACAAAATAGAGACATAAAGTCAATACTTTTCAAAATAAAATATATATAATGAATCAATGATTAAAATATTCACATCATGTTTTTTGTTTCTTGCCTCTTAATTCTTGATAAACAAAATAATAGAAGGATTGAACCTAGGTAATGAGACAAAGTCGTTGCGTCGATGCCGTTGCGCTAACTTGAATCGAACTATGAGTTTCCTAAATTTTGATATCCGCCATAGAAAAAAAAAATGGCAAACACTAAGTTAGATTTTTTTTTTTATATTCACTGTACAAACAAAATTTGATAATAAAAAATTGGCGAAAGCTATGCTAAGTTAGGTTTTTTTGAGTTACCTTGATATTTGCTAGAAACAAAATTGGCAAAAGTTTGATATTCAATGTAGAAACAAAAGAAATTTGATATTTGCTGACAAAACTAAAGTTTGATTTATTTTTTTCTCGCTTCACTTTCACAAGACGGGGAGTTAGATTTTTTTTTTTCTCTCGTTTCACAGAGGAGGTGGAGAGAAACTAGAAAGACATGGCAGTTTTTTTTTTCACCTTAAACAAATTTTTTTTTTGGGGGGGCTCCCTAGCTTTTGGGGTCCGGGATCATCGCCCTGGTTGTAACGCGTCTAGTTGTATCGAATTACCCGCCACATAGTTATACACAAAATAGTTGCTGCACGTGATCCTATGATGTCGGTCAAAATTCGCATAGCCTAACAACTGTCATCCTTGAGCTGATGAGCAGCATGGAGCTCGTTGCATTACCAGATATCTTCGATACCACTTAGGAGTAGGTCAGATGTCCATTGGACCTATTTTGGTTCTATGGGTGATCTGACTATCTAATTGCATCAAGAATCGTGCACTCCGTATTAAAATCCGTATGAGTTTTTATCAATTTCCGTGTACACAGACATTAATGCTAATCGTACGATAATGATAGAGCTAATTGAACCTAAAAGTAGGTCCAATGCCCAACGGACCTATCTCCTTGGATACAGCCACATTCTTTCCCCAATTCCTTCTTTTTTTAGGATAAATGAATGATTAAATACCCCTCTCTAATTTGAACGGAACATTCACAACTGGACTTTGCATGTGACTGGGCCATGTCCAAAGACCAAACCGCGTCTGTCTCAGATTTTCAGATGAGATGCACTGCCAGTGCACGAGCATCTCACATGGCCTATTTTTCTTTTCATTAATTTTTTCTTCAATTTTGTTTTACACCGAAAGGATGCAGACAACTGCATCCTCCTGTCACGTTTTAGTCCGGATCCTCTTTACTTGATTAAATTTATTACATGAACTGAGGCATATCTAAGTGAGTCCATTTATATTCTCTGAGTTAACAGAATATTTCTATTTAGATTTGTACCGTTTGATTAGAATCCGAAACGGATATAGTTTTAAGTTTTAATTATATATATTCAAATAGTAGATATATATAATGAGGAGGGATCCACTTACATTCTATTTTAGTGACACCGAATTACATCCTATATTTTTAAAGTTTTCGAACTCCAAACAGTCGATCCAAATAGTTCAACATGATGAATATATTAAAATATACTTGCGGATCAAATTTTACATTTTTTTTAATTTTTTTTACTATTTATTAAATATTCTACAAAATCGTTGTTTTCAGACCATTGAATTTTGGTACTCATCTTAATAAATAGTAAAAACAAATTAAAAAAATTATAAAATTTGATCTTCAAGCACATTTTAATATATCCATCATGTTGAATGGTTTGGATCGACTGTTTGGATTTTAAAAATGTAAGGTGTAATTCGGTGTCACAAAAAAGAATGTAAGTGAATCCCTCATGTATCATATAGTTTAATATATATTATAAAAAAAATATTATTCACCATTATAATTAGATAAATATTATGAAAATTTATTTTTTTTAATATTATTTATATTATTTTAATAAATATCCGATCCGATCCATATTTGTATATCCATTTAATATTTTATCTATATATGTATCTGTATTCGTATTTGAAAAATAAACACAAATATGAATATGATCTCACCACTATTTGCTCAGTGTCCGATCCATTTTCTCCCCTAAATTCACCTGAGTTGACTCAAATTTAAGATTTACATCTGGACCTCTAATATATTGTAGTATCATTGTATATAGGATTCCATGCATTTCATCTCAGACTGAATAATATAAGTTTAGATTTTGGTCGGACCATCCGAATGTGAACTCAAAATTCAAGTTACTTCAAAGCATTTTTTTTTTTTTTGAGAAAAAACTTCAAAGCATCTGGATTGACGAAGAATACTTATATAACTTGGAATCAAATATGGTGAAATACTTGGATATTTCAGGACTTTGAAATTCAAAATTCAACCGTCTAAATTTTTTAATGCACAAATGTCAAAACACAGACAGTTAAATTGAGAATTTCAAAGTCTTTAAAATCTCGGAGAATTTCAGCATATTTGTTTCCATTTTAACCCACTGACTTAAAAAATATTCGATTTTAACAATCAATATGTAATATTTTAATTTAAAGGTATTTATGATTTAGGAATGTTTCTAAAGTTAAGTTCTGCTGCCATCCATGTCCATCAAACCAAATATTATTTTAATGAAAATTTGTAAATTGACTGATTCAATTTAATCCGACTTAGGTCAAAAACCAATTCTGTCTATAATACGCGTCGGATGTTAATCCATATTTATCTGTACAAATTAATAAGTGTTTTTTACAAGACTTCAAAGCTAAACTGTCCCGCTCCCGCCACTTAGAGGCGATTTCGCTACCGTACCCTCTGTTAGAGATGTACTAAACATGTAATAATATTTTAAACCTAAATTAATAGTTAATTCAAATGATTAAATATGGATTATATTCTATTAGGCGCGCTGTATCAGAATATGGGCCCAATATATCTACTTGATCTGATTAGATGAATTATTATTTTTAATTAGATACGAATGAACTGGTACGAACTGGTGCATATCTGAACAAGGTTTTGACCAAAGCACTACACAAAGGGACCGTGTGACCGCGTCGGCTGCGTTCGTTGGTTTTAATGTCTGGAGCGAGTGAATCACGGCATTAGGAATCAATCGCATGTGACTGCGCCGATTGCAGACAGTAGGATAAATTCGCATTATAGAAGGGGACTGACACATGAGGTGGGGGCGTGGGGCCCCTGTGCAGTAGCTATAAAGAGAAATTCGGTCAAGCTGTTCTTATCCAGATTTGAGTTCTCATCAATTATATTTATATCACTTATCCAGGATTCCTGACTTGGTAATACAAGTCATGAGTGCTTTCGTCTCCACTTTTTTTTTTTTGTCATTTCTTAAAGAAATGTTTGTTGGATTTTCTTTTGAAATTAAATCACCTGTTTTAAGGGTGAAGAAAATTTATGTCTCTAAAAACACTATTAGATAAGATTGAGATCATTTCTAACATTTAAATATTTAATTTACAATAACTCAGAGACAGAAATTTCCTATCCACTTCGGATTCAGTTGACAGTAACTCAGAGACAGAAATTTCCTATCCAATACAGGAGATTCGATCTCTTTTTCTTTCTTGTTTTTATTTAATTTTCTAGAGAGAAGATGGCCAAGACGCCTCGGCTGCCTGACATGACATTTCCCATTGCTACTCCATACCTACGATATATATTATCAATTTATCATGTCGTATTTAAAAGGGAGCAAGCTTGCATCTCCAACCTCATGTGACAAATATTTAATTTGATGAAGATGTAATAAATTCATTTGATCTTGATCTCACTAGCTAGCCATATCTGTATATTAATTGCGCGTATCTGATCAAACAGACATGTTATATTATCTTATTAATTAGAGATATCTTTGGCATATTATCAAAATTGATTAGGAAATTATTTAGCAAATAACTAAGGAATAAAGATAAGGTATTATCTAATATTTTCTAGGATTTGATTATAAATTCCTCTGGTTAAAAAATATGATAATATCTCATCGACTCATAGCTGGCTCAATATTAAATAAATATTTTATTGCTCAATATTAAAACTAAAATAAACTATAAAATAAATATTTTATTGCTCAATATATGATTTTAATAAAACTAAAATAAACTATACTTAAAAATTTATAATTATTTTGAATCATGGAGGGCTCAGCCTCCTTATCCCCTTTTAACTTTGAATTAGGTAAGAACAAATGATGGAACTACCCAACTTAGTTTAGATAATTAGATTTATATATTTGATTCTTGGCGTGTATCTCTCCGTTGAAAGAAGAAGTGTGCTTGACCACGGCTAAGGCCCTTTTCTCTCTCTCCTCTCTCCTCTCTCCTCTCTTGTCTCTTTATATAATTATAATTGAGCAAATTACACAAACATATATAATGGAGTAATTGTCCGTGAAGTTAATAAAGTGTCACCTTGAATTGGCTCTTTTGATTATTAACGAATAACAAACAGCTAGTCATCATTCAAAATTTTGATTAATATATAAGTTGAACATTTTACTAACGGATCCAATTATCTATTATAGTCCATTAATCGGATGGCTTAGATGATATGAGATCCCTTATACTATTTTGATATTAATTCATGACAAATTGACGTAGACACATAACTACGGATCATGTCACTATTTTTATAGTAAAACAAATTGTGTATAAATTAAGTTTTTAGTCAAATTATGAACCATATAACTATATAAGCGTATTAATTAAAGCATTATATTTTATATGTACAATATCGCGAGTTTAAAATTTAATGTTTGAATAATATTTTTTGTATATCTTTGATGACCCTCATCTTATGTCAAGAAAAAAAGTGCTAACTAAATATTTTGAAATTGATGGACTCAAACATAAAACATAATTATGGATTGCAAATTTGCAATCTAAGAACAAAATGAAAAGATTAAAAAATTAAGCCGGGTTCATTAACAGGGTATACCTTGAAATTTTTTATATGCAACGTGTAAATTATAATCTATACTGTACTTATATCAAGCAAATACAAAATGATATGATTTAATGTAATTTTTACAGTTCATAAATGGCTCAAAATTTTCAACAGTTTATATTTATTTAATTATCTTTGATGGAATATTAAATAATTATAAAAAAAAACAATTTCATACACAATTACTCCATAAATGAACAACACGTCTACATATGTTGTTATATTTTATTTTACTTTTCCAAATAATTTGAAAATAGAACAACAAAATTGTCAATATATTTTAATCAAAAGTCATCCTATCCGACAACATTTACATATTTTAAGGATACAATCTTCTAATTAATTTTACAAAGAGACTTAATTTTAATGGAAGGACTATGACTCCCATTTAATTCCATATTCAATTGCGTTATCTCAAGGATATATATATATATATCAATCTTCAGAGATCTACATCGTACAGCTTTAACTACAGGAAGATAAACCACGTTGTTAATTTATTATATATTTTTGTGGGCCATTAGATATGGTCTCTTTCATATTTGATATATTCAAAGGTTGGCTTCTATACGGTAATTGCCAACCAGGAAGCATAAGACCACTGTTCCAATTCTTTCTAGATTATACTAAAAAAATAAAAAAATTCTTTCTAGATTACATTAGATTAGGATTTAGGAAGCAACTTCTTCCATTACTTGTCAAGATAAGGTTTCTTCGGTAGTTTCGCAGTAGAAGAGTTTGGTCGTCAAATTTAGGCAGCTAAAGACTTTTATCTGATTAATTACCACTGATAAGATCGGGACCACCGACCACAAATTTGAGTTGGCTCCTCCTCTAGTGACAGTCGTTCCTGGTCTTACACGCATCTGATCCGTCCAAATTGAATTGATGGCTAGGATCTCACTGAATCATCAACCTAATTCCCCGCAATTGGAGAGGACTTTAGAAATTTTGTTTGACATTTCTGCTATTTTCTATAGTCAACTGCAGCGACCGAGGAACCTCGTGTCGTCGGCGTTGAACTGTTCTTGCCATGTTAGCAACTTATTTACCTACGCACCAAAATAATATACTTAAAATTAAAAACTTATCAAACTAAAAGAATTATATATCTGTTAAAAGTCAGAATGTTTTATATCATTTATGAAGAAAAACTTCCATTAACTTATTTCTAATGATGTTCTTATTTTAAAAGATTTTGTATTCTTTGTCTTTTTTGAAGCTGCATATATATTTTATTTATTTGGAGAACATGGTTGGGGCATTCCTCGAATTAATATTCTAGGAAGTGCTTGCTTGCTCCAGAGTTTATCGGCGATGAGAGATTATAATTTTATAATTATTATTTTGATGACAATTTTCTACATTCATTTAAATAAAATTGGTTTTTTTTTAAATAATATAGGTATATTCTTAAACATATAAATAGCTTGACAATTAATCATATTTGAAGCAATTCAATTTGAGTATTGTTTGATTAGGTATAAATGATTGTTTATTTTGAACTAATAAAATTTTAAGTCATTAGATTTCGATAAAACTCATTTCATTGATTATTGACATGATATGTGCATATTTTTAAAAGATTGTCAATATATCAAAATAAAATGATTATTAAGTGATCCTTTTAATGTATCTCATACCAATTTCTTCATGTTGTACTAGAAAGGACATACAATTACTGTATACATTTGACCAGTTAATTTTTAGATTGTTCAAATCAAATAAAATCCTCTCACTATTATATAATCAGATGATCACCCAAATTAGATGGAGAAAATTGAGCCATGTCAGCAAAATTATGTTACGAAATAAAACATACTATGAATAAAATAAAATCTTTACTCATAATTTCTTAACTAATATACATTGGTTATCCATTAAAATAATGAAGATATTTTTAGATTAAAGATTGTAACGAAAACATATTTTTCTATACTAATACATTTATTAAGAAATATTTCTAATATTTACTCCTCAAAAAGTTAATTTGTCTTAGTATTTTTGTCATATACTTTTTTATCCTTTTCTTTTGGACTTTTTTTGGTTGAATCTATTACTTGAAGCATCTTTTTTTTTTTTTTAGATTTCATTCATTAAATGACTTTATTGAGTTGGATAATGATGGCATAGGTGTAAATATGGTCCAAGGAAGACGTCTAACGTTTCTAGTCTGGATAAGCTCTTTCTCCTCATCCTGTCGGATCCAACTTTGAATTATATTATTTAATTCGAATCATAACAAACAAATCGAATTAATTTTTTTTAGAATTATAAAAATATTTTTTTATAATTTATTCCGTTTACTTTAATCATACAAAATCTTAACTTCTTAAAAAAAAAAATAGGGAATACAAACTTCCCCCTGCAGCTGGAGCCTTTCATTTCCCCTCCATTTTTACCTAGCCTATATTTTTTATTTTTCTATATAAATATATCTGGTCATTTCTTTTCTCCATATTTACCCCCATCTCTTTTAATTACTATTTTATAAATTATAATCTTTTTTTGGCAAATATTTTTTTATTACTATAGACTCCGCGGTTTGCAAATCCAAATCAAAAATATCGTCCGACACGTTTCCTTGTTCCCACCTCATAGTAGCATCCCTCCTCACATATATACATCTCTTCCTCTCCTCATTTGTGTATTGTAATTTGTAAACCCTAAGTCCAAAACAGAGAGACCTTTCCTCCTGTGATTGAAATATTTCATATCAAATACCCCCATATTCTTAGAGAACATAAACATGGTGACTCAAGACGTAGCCCCTTGGTCGGTCGGCTTATCCGAAGGCACAAAGAAGTACATCCAAAATCCACCCCCAGCACTGCATACGCAAGACAACTCGGCCGTGGAAGCATACGAGAAGTATCTCCGGCTTCCCGAGCTATCGAAACTATGGAAATTTAAGGACTTCCCTCTGTGGAATAACGAATCCATCATCAAACCGGCGTTGCAAGGCCTTGAGATCACATTCCGCCACATATCGGTCGCTCTCTCCGATCCCCGTCCATATGCCAATCATCGTGAGTGGAGACGGAGATTGGAGTCGCTTGCATCAAACCAAATCGAGATCATTGCCGCTATTTGCGAGGAAGAAATGTCGGGTGGCGGGGCTCCTATCGCAGAGCTAATTACTTCTGAAGGTATGTTGTCTCGTCAGTCGAGTTCAGAGGTTTGGAAACTTCCCGGCACAAGTGCCGTGGTGAGCCGCACGAGCGAGGCTAGTCTCCTTCCAAGGTTAGCGGCATGGGACAAATCCGAGGATGTGGCAACCAAAATTCTTTACCAAATAGAGAGTCAGATGGTGCGCTGCCCCTTTACTTTGGGTCTCGGTGAACCCAACCTTGCCGGAAAGCCAGTGCTTGAATACGATCTTGTTGTCCGGCCACTCGAGCTGCACGCTCTCAAGAAAAGTCCTTTGGAGTCCAAAACCCGTAGAAACCGTGAGAATGAAACCGTCTTCACCGTCCATCAGATACTCGAATCATGGCTTTACATGGCACAACAGCTGCTTACCCGTGTCAGGGAAAGGATCGACGGGAAGCAGTGGGAGAAGGCTGCAAGTGATTGTTGGTTGATGGAGAGGATATGGAAACTTCTGGGTGAGGTGGAGGACCTCCATCTATTGATGGACCCCGATGATTTTCTCCGCCTAAAAAGCCAGCTCGCAATCAATGCCTCGTCTGGTTCGGATGTATTCTGCTTCCGGTCAACTGCACTACTTGAGATCACGGCCATGTCAAGGGACCTGAGGCACAAGGTGCCTTGGATTCTTGGTGTGGAAGTAGACCCGAACGGTGGGCCACGGGTGCAAGATGCCGCCATGGAATTGTTCCACAACCGAAGGAGAGGGGAAGGCAGCAGTGCAGGGAAGATTGATTTGTTACAGGCAATTCAGGCGGTAGAGACAGCGGTGAAGAAGTTCTATTTTGGGTACCGGCAACTGATAATGGCGGTTATGGGAAGCTTGGAGGTCGGCGGTAACAGGGCGTTGTTTGTGCCATCGGATTCATTGGATATGCTTGCTCAGATGTTCCTCGAGCCGCCGTATTACCCGAGCTTGGACGCAGCGAAGGCCTTCTTGGGAGATCATTGGCATAACCAACATAATAATAAGTGATCAGTACAAGTTTTTCCATCAACGGAGAACTTGTTTAGTGATGTTTCATTAATTTTGTGTTGATTTGTAGGTTCTGTAGAGTACGGAGAATCTGATGATTTATTTTTGTTAATTGTTTGGGGGTGTCAATTGCCCTGTAATTTTGAAGTATTCAATTTTTTTGAAGTATTTAAGTCATGTATTAATTTGTTTGGGTTACCTGAACCTGTATATACCCTCATTGTATATATGCATATTTAAACAAGAAAATGGATGCTATTATAGCCAACGAAACACGATTAAATGCATTTACGTGATAATTCCTTGCTGGCACATGAGCTTGCTTTTCTGGCATCCAGCTCATTCTTGTCAAGTTAAAGAAGAAATGCCATATTTCACAAAGATATATTCTTCTCAAGATAATTTTTATTTGGTAATGGACTTGTAATATTTGTTTGATTAATTAATTCGAAACGCGGTGGTCTTCATATTTATGTTACCGTAGCCTCAAAAATATATTCTTCATATTGGGCCGAATTTGAGGTTGTGTGGATTTGTTAGTTGCTCCTCCCTCTGTTTTTCTTTCGTGTAATCAACCAACTAAATTCGTTGCCGAGATAAACAAACTATTAATTAAGTTGAATATTATTTTGTAAGAAAGACACCCCAAATGGGAGAATCCGTATCCGCGTATCCTCAGGTATTGCATAGGATTATCCTCACTTTACGGTTTGAGATCGATTTGAGATTCAGGTCACCAAAGGGACAGTATTATTGGGTTTTGAGATTCGTGCCAAGTTAAAAAGAACGGTCCAGATCTAGTAATTGTAAAAGAGTCCCTTATCAGATATTGGAGAGGATGTGATTTCCAAATGGGAGGCTTATCTACAAGGTTCATTTGCTTACTTTCTTGTCATACTTGGATAATTATAATAATGGACACCCTCAAATGGGAGGCTTAACTTCAAGAAATACGGGTGTAAACGGATCGAATATTATTTGATTTCGTCCGGATTTAAAATCGAAAAATTACTTAAATTATCTGATCCGTGTTCGTATCCGAGATTATGTGTCCGAAAAATTATAACGGATAAAAATACAATAAATTTTTTAACTATCTGTAACTATTTATATCTGACCGTTTATATAACTATATTTATGTATACAAAATTATATTTAGATGTTATTCTTTTCTAGAATTTACATTAGTAATTTATTTTTAATTATATCCAATACGTATCCGTATCCGTTTAATATACAATCTATATCCATATCTGACCGTATCCGAAAAATTATAACAGATAAGAATATAGTTTGACCACCATCCGATCGTATCTGACGGTTTACATCCCTAGTAAGAAAGACACCCCCCCAAATTATGACCTTGGACAATGAATGTAGTAGTCATAGGAGCTCCAAAAGGTATAGGCATCAGCGGTAAATGACCTCTAAGCAAATTGTTATTTTTAGAATTAGTGATTGTGAATCAAGTCATCTAACATAAAATCTGAATTTAAAACAGTATCAGTTTCAAAAACAGATTTCCTGACCTTCACGCTTCAAAATTTTTAAGTGCTTGAATAAATTCGAATGCTTAACAATTACTCAAACCAGCTGGGTATCTCAAGCAATTTTTCAGATGCGGATGTCACTAATAGTCATGTAAAGTTAGAATTCAATTTATGCAAAAACAGATCAAACATATCATGCATTCTTCATATGATGCATAGATGCAGTTAAACAGATCAAAGTTTGCCAATTTCATGGAATAATAAAATTGCTAACATGTAGAAAATTACTAGGAATAGATAAACAAAAACACAGACACCCATGCCTGAATAGCTGAGCTCACGACGCCCCTCAAAGCATATTTTTGAGCATATGGCAAGCATATCCGATTCGGAAACTGAATTCAAACTTATTAGCAAATACCCTACATTTTATTTCTAGTTTTCTGGATTTGTTTTCATCAAAAGCCTGATATCATCAAATTCAGTTACAAAGACTATTATCTTATTCCCTTTTAACTTTGTTGCGAAGTTCAATATCAGACTTAATTTATTCCATACTAAATTGGCAATGCAATTATTTTCTTTCATTATGCAGAAATTTATTTTTGTTTTCTTATTTTATTTATTAGCTCGGACTTTAATTAAATTTGTTGATTTCTGATTTTGAGAAATCCAAACTAGCCCATACATCTCGACCCCTATGAAAGCCCAAGCCCAAGACCACGAAAATTAAATTTAGCAAGTTTCAATTTTCGGCCCAAGGAATTTCTTTCTTTGGATTCGGCTCAGAACCCTAAATTTGTATTAATAGCATAAAAAAAAACTCCAAAATGGGGGAATTCCACGTTTAATCTACAGCCCATTATGGAGAATCTCAGATTGGATTGGTGGCCCTCTAAAAGTTCAAAAAATACATTATAATATTGAATATATTTAAGTTTTAAGGGATCTCTAAGCCAATCTGAGATCTTCCATAAATGGGCTGCAGATTAGTTTAGTGGCTCAGGTAAATGTGAAATTCCTCTATTTTGAAAGTGTTTTGTTTATTTTTTTTAAAGAGTATAAAATTTTTTTTTGGGCTCAGAACAGCGCTAGCCCAAGAGTAAATGAGG
>CAXKVR010000675.1:0-18071 GCA_964058845.1 Carex sylvatica
TCTTAAAATAATATCTTTTAACACATTACTACACCCTTTGATGTTTGTTCAATATTCTAAAAAAAAATGATGATGAAATGATTAACAACAAATGTAGGAAGTATAGATTATCAGAAATATTGTCCCTTGTACCACTCGTGAAAATAAATGCAATATCAATTTTTGGTATTAAAACAACTACGACTATATATTTTAAATGATTAACTGATTAACTTTATCTAATATGATGTCATATGACTTTGTTAAATTATCATTTATTAGTAGTCTCATTAAATTTATTGTCAAGATTTATTTAAATTATTTTGAAATAATATTGTAATTTTATCTCAGTGGCGCAGTGAAAGCATTGTGAAAATATTTATAATCTTATATTTAAATTTTGCGGGCAAAATTTTTTGAAGAGGAAAGAATATAATATTTTATCACAATTAGTAAAAGCAATAACAATTTAATTAATCCTTGATTCTTCTTGATATGTTTAAGTTGTTTACAAATTTCTATTGTCTAACTTGGTTTCGTTAATTCAAACATCCAGTTTTTTTTTTTTTTAAACTTCTTTCTAGTTCGAACTTTTATCAATTACTTTAAAGGTATTAATAACTAATAAAATTAATTTACATCTAATCTAATTTTATCTGACCTTGATTAAATTATTATTTATTATCATTAAATTTGTTATTGGATTTATTTTATAAAATAGTTTTACGTTTTAATCAAAGTTACACAACAGAAATTTAGTGTATTTATGTACATGTTTGTTTTTGAATTTTGAGGACAAAATTCTTTTTAAGAGGAGAAGGATGTAATATTCCGTCACGTAATTATTTTTATTGATTTATTTAGTGTTTGAATTTTGAGGACAAAATTCTTTTTAAGGAGGGAAGGATGTAATATTCCGTTACATCGATTATTATTTTTATAAATTTAGGAACAAATAATATCCTATTTAATTTTTAAAATAAATATATTATTTAGCTGGTCTCAGCAATTACAAAGTAATACAAATTAAATCCTTATTTAAAACCTCAATTTGAGTCACTCCTTTCGATAACCTTTCGAATTTAGCTTCAGCTGTAATTTTCAGATGGACAACTGTTAGTATTTTAATCACAGATCACTCATATTAATTCAGATTGAAATGAAATTTAATACCTGAAAATATAACTTCATGATCTACAATTTTCGTGTAGAAGACTATCCCAAATTCCGAACGTAGAATTCTCCATAAAATTGTAAATTCAGTAACCATTTCAGTTTGGAGACTCCAGACCTTCCTCGATCATTTTTATCTTTTCTCCTCACTAGAAATTCTGATTAAGGTGAAATCAGTTGTGTTAGAACCGTAACAGAAAAACCTACAACTTTTATGTTTTAACTTTCTCTTAATTCTTAACTTATAATTCCAATTATTTCAATCTTTGAAGACAAACATTAAAACAAAATTGTGTCATGGACTCAAATCCGAAATTACAATATATTTGCCCACAAAATCAAGCCCAACACCCAAATTAAATTACTAAACCTAGTTAACTACTATTTAAACCCCTCATAATTTCCCCCACACAGCCGACACCATTCCCAAAAAAATCAAAATAAAATAAACAAAGTTGAAAACCTATCTTCATTTTTTTTTCCGTCGGCTACCAAGGTACCATGCATTTCTCAAAAGCTAATTAAATTATTCTTATTACTTTAATGCTTTAGTGAATTAATGATACATTTCCCAAATAAACAAATGCCTAAGTCTTCTCTGTAGTATCTTATTTATTTATTTTATTTTCTTTTCTTTTTAGTCTCTTTGAAATCCAACGCATAAACGATGCATGACATCTATACGGCTTGGTTTGATTCTTATTCTTTTCTTCTTCTTTTTTATTTTTTTTATTTTCTTGTCTTTTTATTTCATGCATAGTTTGACCTATCATCGGTGCAAGACACCTACACGGATCATGTTACGATGACAATCTCAAAAAGGAACCATAGATGTTTCAATGGTTGGAGTAACGATAATTTTGAATCTCATACAATGATTCTATCAAATTTTCTTGCATTTCATTTCCTCCCAACCAAAAAGAATTAGTTCCATAAATATACATAAATACTATCATAAATTTCTTTTCTGAATATATGTACCCTATGTTGTTTATCTAGGAGTTATAATACTCAAGCAAGATTTTTGAAGTTAGAAGAAAATCAGTATTATTATACAGTTTAATGGTGCCTTTAATAATTCACTTGCAATATTTCCATCTAAATATTATAACATTTGTTTTTCTTCTTTGTCTGTTGATTTATTTTCCTTACATACACTTAACTTATATTAATAGACATATTTTTCCAAGTATTAAGGATGCATTTCTAAACATGTCACATGATTCAAACGTCCAAGATTGTCATCAGCTATATATATATATATACACACACGCACACACACAATTTTATCCTTGAATTAATTATTCGTCAAAATATTATATTTTTCCTTTACTGTCTCGATCAATCTTGAAATAGGTTTATTTTTCTCATTTAAATCAATAGATATGGTTTCCTAGATTGAACTTTATTACACTATTAAAATATTGATATCCGTTCTTGTCTCAGCCGAATGTAGTCAGTGTATTTCTTTCTTTTCCATTTAAAATAATAGAAATAAGCTTCTTAGAATTTAATAAGCATTTTTTTCTTATTTCGTAATAAATAATCTGTGGCCTCAATAATTAGTGAGAGAATTAGTGATTTATTTCCTTTGTTTAATACTTCGGTGAATTTTTTGACCTTTTGAAATTTAAATGACCTCTTTCTGATGCTTTTATTCTCTGCAAGGAGTTTTCATGAATATGTTTTTTTTCGTATATAATTCACCTTCTAAACTTTAATGATTCATTTTCTCCTCTTAAATGACTTTATCAAAGTAATCCAGATTATAAGAATTATTACATAATTTAGTTAGTAACTAAAGAACGGTAGAATAATAAATATGAAGTACTAACTTAGGAGTAATGTATATATATCGATTAGGTTCGAACTCTGGAAATTTAGAAGATCTCGGGACGTATAACGACTTCTCTACGGCAACAGGTGCGGATTTCCTAGACTTTATAAAACTATTTTACTTTCCTATTGTCATTCAACTGTTTATTATTATTGCATTAGTTGGATTTATGCATATTGTTTTCGAACCATTCGTTTAACTTGAGTAGACACAAATAATTTGCATAAAATGATAGGATTCATATATTGACTAACAGACTTGCATGAATAAATGTGTTTTTCAAAAGGAACGAATATGGTAATTGAACAGGGGCCAATATGCTTGCATATTGGGATGTATACATTAGATCTAGTTTTGACTGGATCCCTCGTTAACGTGACTGTAGGCATAAGCGGTCATGTCACGAATGTGATTGTAGGCTGACGCGATCCTTTCACGGACGTGATCGTAGGCGCAAGCGGTCCTTTCACGGACGTGATCATAGGCAGAAGCGATCTTATCACGCCAAGACCTAGCGGCATATGAATTCACCGTCTATTGAGGCAAACGAACAAGATTAACGGATTTTTCTTTAAATGAATGAAAGTAGTAAGTAATGATATAATATGCATTGCATTAGAAGAAACTTACGCATTTTATTTTCTTATCATATTTGTGAATGTAAGTAAAGGTTTTATAAGCTCTAAGCTAGAACTAAATTTTGCACTGAGAGAAGGTTTGATCTCTCACCCGTTTCACTTTTATGCGGATTCCAGGTAATGAAGATGAAGGATTGGAGCAACGACAAGAGTGAGACTAAGCGGGAAGCCTTATGATTGATAAATTACCACATGTTGTTTAGTTTTGTTTTCATGATTCAATAATTGATACATTGAGCAGGCATGGCAGTAGTTGTGTTACTAGCCATGTCCATCATGATCGTTTGTTAAACTCGTTTGATTATGAAATAAATGTGGCTTTATTTATATTGTTATTGATAATGTATGTGATATGAATACGCCTTACGTAGAAATAAATGATGGGTTGTCTCGGGGTGTGACAATCAAACACATAATTTAACCTCAAACGTTACAGACGTTTTATAAATGTTGTAACGTTTTAATTAAATTCATGTTTTCAAAAATTATGTTTTTGATCAAGTTTCACAAAGTCAAATCGTTGTGAACGTTTTATAATCGTTGGTAACATTTTGATCGATCTCATAGAAAATTGAAAATCCTAAATCGTATTTTGAAATATAACGTTTTAACAAACGTCTGTAACGTTTTAAGTCGAAAAGCTCTTTCTGGAGCTGTCTCTATAAATAGAGCAGTGGGGTCTCTTTTCCAATCAAGCCAAGTCGCCTCTAACATTGTAAAAACCTATTTTTTTTGTGGGGTTGAGTTTCTTCATTGTTGTGAGAGCTTAAAACTTTAATATCTCTCAAACAATTTCAAATTCACTTCACTAATATTGAGTTAGAACTCAAGATTATGTTAGAGTGAGTTTTTTAGTGTTTCTCTTGCGAACATTGATTTAGAGATTTTGTTATCTTCTTGTGTTGTCCGTATGACTTCTTTTGGTTGTAAGGTCTCACCGGCTCTCATCTCTAGTTGGCCGTGTGACTTTTCTTGATTGTAAGGGCTCATCGGTTCACAAGTTGTAAACCTTTCTTGTTGGATAATAGAAAGGCGTACCTAAAAGAGGTTGCGACGCCCCGGAGACGTAGGCTTTTGTTTTGTCGTACTCCGTTATCATCTCGCGTGTCAAATTTCTTAAAACTCATCTATTTACTTTTAATTGCAATTATTTTTCAGTTTTTAAAGCAATTAGCGGTGCATTTAAGTTTAATAATTGTGTATTGATGTTACAGTGCATGTATTTGTGCATATTTATGCAAATTAAGGACATGATCAATCTAAATTTAAATTCAATTGCATTTCGATCAGCAGCAAATGCTACTGGTAGCATGAAAATATACAAGTTTTCATAAATTCAGCGGGAGTCGATCAATCATACCAACCATACCAGTGCACATCCAATGATAATACAAAGAAAAAGGAGCTGTACCAACCATACCAGTGCACATCCAATGATACATATTAGGCACATTTAGTACAAATTTCGAAAATCTGTTATTACTATGAAAATCACACAAGCACCACATACATAAACATCACATCTTCATTAAAACACCATCATTGATCGTGTTCACACAGACATGAAATAAAGCTTTAATACAAGCATATGACACATTAAAACATGCATAAAGCTTAAATACATCCCATAGATATTGTAAAATTCCTCAATTACTATACCACAAACCGGTATCAGATCCTAAAACATAGGAAAAGTAAAACCATGACAATCCCAACTCTGTACTCTAGCTAATCTTGCAAGCTGATCGGCCAAATCATTTTGGTCTCGAGATATGTGCCTGCAGTAAAACATACCAGTCCTTGCGATACTTGAACCGGATTGCCTGTCTGAGGCTGTAGAGGCTCTTTCTTGCTGGAGGAGGTTGCAATGATCAATTCTATTGAAACCCTTGACAGGTATGACAAAAACTTACAATAAGCAATCGGCGTACATCCGTAAACAGGAATAAGACCTTGCATGTTACACTTTCAACTTCATCAGTCAAATTCTTCGTCAACAAATTCACTTTCAACTTCATCAGTCAGATTCTTCGTCAACAACTTCACTTTCAACTTCATTTTTAATTTCGTTGTTGTTCTCAGTACTCTCATCTCCATCAACACAAGATCCTATTAAAAAAACAAATGTCAATTGAAACCTTCACTAGTTATAATTTAATGCATAACAGTTCATTGTTTGCTAAATAATACTAATTCATAAAAGAATAAAAAATGAATGGAATTAACTAAATAGAACTAGCATAAAAAATGAAATAGTAAAATTGATAACAGACAGTGAGCATAAAAAGTTACAGACAGTGAGCATAAAAAAAATTGCAAAATATTTCAAAACAAAATTTTGATTAATTCAAGTACATGAAAAGTCCATTTTACCAAAAAAGCAGAAGGCTCGTTGATTTTCCGTTCGAATCTAGGATTTTTCTTCCGATTTGAGATGGCGCCGAGAGAGTAGGGGGATGGTGCCGCTGTCGTTGGAGAGGAGATCGGGGAGAAAGATTGAGTCGCCTCTTAGGCGGAAGAAAGGTGAAAGAGCAGAGGAAGGGTGAAAGAGAGACGAAGAGAAAGGCAGGAGGTGAAGGGGACAAAGGAAAGGGTAGTGGAGAGATCAAGTTTTCTTAATTTTCTATGTTAAAATGAAGGATAATTTGAAAAATATTAAAATACGTTTTTAATATAATATTTTTTAAAATAAATTTAATAAAATATGTATATTAAATGTATAATTGGAGTAATTTTATAATTTGAATGATTTTAAAGTGACAATTTAATAATTTTTAAATTTTGAAGTGACATAAAAAAAAATTTCTAAAATATTAACCCATCCCTTGAACATTAACAATCTGTTACCGAAAAGCTAGTTTATAATTTAGTGGAAAAAAAAAACAATATTATTCATATGAGCAGCTTGGCTCCGATGCCCACCGAATCTAATTTAAATAAAGATCTCTAATAAATATTAATTAATTTTCTAACTAATATCAGGCAAACCACCCGTTTCAGGAATTCGCATTCTCTGAGATATCTCAAACTTCGAGTAGTTTTTTTTGGAAAATCTCAACCATTCAATTACGTTCGGCGCAATATCAGTTTTGCGAGGGTTCAAGATCTACAGTCGAAAATGAGGCAAGTCTTTGAGAACGACGAAGGAGATATATACAGTCCAAAAAAAAAAAAAAAAAAAAAAAAAATTATGAGAACAGTAGCGGCTAACCCAAACTAAAATTTATGGAGGCCCAAATGCAGATGAATACATTCTAGGCCTGTACCGAATAATGAGAATGTTACCTCGGCGTTTGGGTGCCAACGATAGCGTCTCGTTGACCGTTGACTTTTGGGACTCGAGTCGTCGTCTCGTCTTTCCTCCTCCGATCCTCTCTCTTTTCTAGTCCATATCTTCTGTTATTACTCAGTAATAATACACTTCTACTATTAACATGACCCGTTCGATCTAACGTAAACGGGGGTGATCGGGTTACCTTTCTGACAGACTACTTACTGTAGGCCTTTTCCTTGAGTCCGCATCATCTGCATTATCTCAAAAAAGCATCTTTTGAGTTAATAGATATTGACCGTCCGATTGTAACCGGTCCCACCTAAAATATGAGGTCTTCAATATTAGTGCGGATTCGCACGAATTTTAAAGCCAATCGGACGTTCGAGATGTTAACTCAAAAGATTCCTTTTTGAGTTAATGCAGAGGATACAAATTCCTTTTCCTTTCCTTTAAAAGATTCTAATCAATTATCAAATCGAAGAGGCCCCGATCAAAGAAAATAACAGCGCACTGTTATCGGGTACCCGATTGGCATTCGGAGAGAGTGAGGACTTGTCAAGTCCCCACGAATCGCATTCCCCAATGACCAATGGGACCTTTTCTTGCCCCCTCTCTCGCTCCAGTTATTACCCACTAAGAGGTTTGTCAAGGTCTGAGAACTATAATAAGAGGGTGTCTATCCATAAGAGTTAGCATTGGCAGTAGTTTACCTCACCAGAAGCTCCGTTGACCACGTAGAGATGTTATAGAGATTAAGGTGACTAGGTGAGTTGATTTGTGCGATTTGTTTAGAACCAGTTTTCTTTTTCTCAGTATGCTGATCTGTTTAGTCATTTGTCAGTCTGAGATTCCTTGTGACAAGGGGTAAATGCCTAATAGCAAAATTAGAACAAATTGGTATTATCAATTAAATTTACTGAACTTAAACACATTTATAACGTTTTTCCCAAAAATGAAAAGAAAAAAAAAATTGAAACTCCAGTTATATACTCTGGCGTCATGGCTTAGTTGGCATTTATTTGTTTGAAAAAGAAAAAAATTGAAAATAATTGGCTCTATGAACTTAACAATTTCTTGTTCTTTTTAATGCTTCTGATCAGGTTGCAGCTAGTTGAGTTTTGATGGCAGCACAGAGTAATGCAGATAAGGTGTTTGTTGCATTGCCCGAGACATATGAGGATGGGTTATCTGCTTTGTCTTGGGTTTTAAGTTATTTTCCTCAGGATAAAACAAAAATCATCATCACTAATGTCGTGGTTTCACCTTTCAAAGAAGGTTAGTACCTTGGATCTCCCTGCTGAGCATTATAAATTACTTTAATTATCTTTTCATAATTGTTTTACTGTTTTCCAATTGTAACTTTAGTAAAGAAGTTAGAGTCGAACTAGGGTGTTCTTAAGATCACCAAGTCCCTTTGTGAGCTTAATCCAAAAACCTATTGAATCAAACGATGCATCCAAACTGTTGAAACTGATTTACTTTACGAGTGATGCAATTACATGTCAAATTTATAAATTTTCAAATTAATTTAGCATAAAGTCAAGCGGTAAAAAAAAATGGTTTATAAGTTAATTTTAATGTGTTCATTTTTCATCATTTTCTGACCGCTTGACTTTATATTAAATTTAGTTTGAAAATTTATAAATTTGACATGTAAATTCATCATTCGTGAAATAGATCGGTTTCAACGGTTTGGATGTATCGCTTGAAACCAATTCGATGGGTTTTTGAGTTAAGCTCACAAAGAGGCTGGGTGAGCTTAAGAACACCCTAGTTTTACTCGAGAACTTATATTAGCTAAACTTTGCCATGTATAGACTATTTTCATTTGAAGTAATGATATCAGAGGCAAAGAGATTTCAAATTGTTGTATACTGCCAATGCTGATTGTGTACAAAACTACGTCAAACAGGATTATATGACCCTAGGTCTTGGATAAATGAGAGGGACAATGTAGAATCAGTTCTGAACAAGTACCTTTCACACTGTGCTGCATACAAGGTGCATTGTACCTTTTTACCTTGTTTTCCATGATTTTTGTTTTTAAATTCTGTCCTCTAGTAGACGAAATTGCTTTCATTTCAACTCGTGTACAACTTTTTGTCCTCTTTTGTTTTCCTTTTGTTTACAGTTTCGAGCTGAGAAATTGGTCCACATGGCTGACGATATTGCTGAAGGAATTGTACAAGTCATTGCACAGCATGGAACCAAGAACCTTGTCATGAGATCAGCTGCAGATAGGTACTGACACGAAATCGTAGATATATACCTCTGTTAGTAAAGGGGATGAGTTAGGTAGTATTGAGATTGACCCATAAAAT
The DNA here is from genome assembly GCA_964058845.1 of Carex sylvatica. NCBI lineage: Eukaryota > Viridiplantae > Streptophyta > Magnoliopsida > Poales > Cyperaceae > Carex > Carex sylvatica. The sequence continues at coordinate 9,223 of CAXKVR010000675.1, forward strand.
AATCTGGACTACAAATGTCGTCTAAAATTGCAGTGATATGATGAATCTTGCATCTGAGACAGGAAACAGAGTGATGCGAGAAGCAAATCTTTCATGCAAGCTTTGGTTTGTCTCGGACAGAAGCCTTATATTCACTAGGTATAATTAACCTTTAAATTAATTTCTTCTGTATTTTGATTTGATAGTTGTAAATTGTTTGATTCAAATCAACATGCTCAAGATGATGCTTTACTGTGCAATTCAAATCAAAATGAGGATTTATGCATCAATCAAGCTTATTTAAGGTTTAAACATACCTCCCACACCCTCCCCTTTCGTCTCAATAAAAATGAAAGGAAAAGTCCACCACCAGCACCCAAAAAGGAAACTCACAAGTTCACCAGCTTGGATCTGGTGCTAGTTTCACCAAACATCTACATATTCTATATCATTCAGTATGGACAAATACACGGGCAGTATGGTATAATTTTTTGTTTTGTTAATCATTTAGTTCTTAGTATCTTTTCGATCTGCATCTGCTTTTTATACTCTTTTGCAGACTAAATTTGCTTTGATCTGAATTTTGAATGAGCTTTCTTATAGGGAGATGAACTCACATAACTTGACACCAGCTCCAACATCTGAAGTGAGGTCCCATAGGAAAGGAGGAGCTGAGGCATCATCAAGCAGATCTACCAGATCAAATAGTGAGTCCACTACTGAAGAGGTGATACTGCCATTTTTTATGTTGCATATTACTCATTGTTTAGAAAATGTCTGTTGATTCACTTGAGGTCTCACCTTTGCAATCCAACTGTGGCAGTATTCTGAGACCATAAGAGGGAACCTTTTTATTTATATTTTCTGAAAATATAGACAGTAAAATGTTAAGAATAAGATCACAAGCATGGTGCCTTTCTTGGGTTTCACACCAAGCATTGAACTACCTGAAATAAACCTGATCTTTCTGTATGTTTTTGTTATAAAATGTTCTCATTAAGATAAGTTTTTTGCTATTTTGATTGAGGTTTCCTTTCCTAGTGAGATATTGATGTAGATGCTTCTTTCATTTAGATGCTGCAGGAGGCAACCGTAAAAGCTGAAAAGTTTGAAAAGATAGCTGAAGACATTTTTGGGGCTCACAAGGAAATGGCCCACCTAGTAGTAATGACATCATGACTTTCGTCCTAATATTTCTACTTTTAATTGTAAATTACTGCTTAATATAAGACTTGAACTTTACAGAACAAGCTAGCAAAGAATTTGCAGCAAAAAGAGCGAGAAATGAGAGAGCTTAAGGATATTTTAAAGAGGGAAAAGCAAGAAAAGGATCAATTAAGACGAGAAATTGAAGAGAAAAAGCATGATGAACTCCTACGCGAAACAATTGAACAAATCATGGAAGAGAATGACCTCCTCAGAAGAAAGATTCAGGTGGCAAATGAGAGGAGGCTTGCATTGGAAAAACAAGTTTCTAATTTTGAACTCGTTATCAAGGATTTGAAAGTTATTTCAGGAACAGGTGGGGACCGCATTGACTCTTTACAGGATGATTTATACAATCTGCAACAAGAAAAGGATAATTTGATGAGAAAAGTTGAAGAATTATGCATACAAAAAGAAAATATGCATTACGGCTCCTCCTCCACGGCAGTGAACTCTGAGTTTTCCTTGCAAGAACTGCGGCAAGGAACCCAGAATTTTAACGAATCATTGAAGATCGGAGAAGGTGGATTTGGACCTGTTTACAAAGGTTCTCTTCGTCAAACCACAGTAGCAATTAAGTTGTTGCGTTCCGAAAGCATACAAGGCAAATCACAATTCCAACAAGAGGTAAATTTTATGTACAGAAATAGAAATTAAGAATCAGAGAGAACCTGAGTATGGCTGAATTAAGTTATCCACTTAAGTGCAGAAAAATACATTGGATGTTATTCTAGGGTAGCATCTGCAATGGTGATCCTTGATATACCCTAATTATATATTAAATTATGAGTAGAACTAGGGTGTTCTTAAGCTCACCAAAGTGTTTGGTGAGCTTAACTTCAAAACCCATCAAATCGGTTTCAAATGACGAATCCGAACCGTTGGAACCCGCCTACCTTATGGGTGATGCGTCTACATGTGAAAATTTTAAACCTTCGAATTAATTTAGTATAAAGTCAATCGGTCAAAATTACAAGGTTAATAAATTAATTTTAGTGCATTCATTTTTTTAACGTTTTTTGACCGCTTGACTTTATATTAAATTAATTCGAATGTTTAAAATTTTCACATGTAGATGCATCATTCGTAAGGTGGCGGATTTCAACAGTTTGGATTCGTCATTTGAAATTAATTTGATGGATGGGTTTTGGAGTTCAGCTCACCAAACACCTTGGTGAGCTTAAGAACACCCTAGTTCTACTCTTAAATTATAACCTTGTTAAATTAATTAAAATATTTTAAAGATTTTTTCCTTAATTATTTACAGATTACCATCCTCACTAAAGTGAGGCACCCAAACCTAGTTACCCTCATGGGAGCCTGCTCAGAAGTATCGGCCCTTGTATATGAGTACTTATCTAATGGCAGCCTTGAGGACCGTCTGACCTGTGCCAACAACACCCCACCTTTGACATGGCAGGCCCGCACCCGCATCATCGGTGAGATCTGCCTCGCTCTCATTTTCCTCCACTCAAACAAGCCCCAACTAGTAGTCCATGGAGATCTCAAGCCCGAAAACATTCTCCTTGACACCAATTTGGTGAGTAAACTCAGCGACTTTGGCATTTCTCGCCTCCTGAAACAACCGGATACCAATGCCACGGCTTTCTTCCAGACAATGAATCCAGCTGGAACATTTTCATACATGGACCCTGAGTATTTATCAACTGGGATTCTGACACCAAAATCAGACATTTATTCTTTGGGCATCATTATCCTTCGTCTTCTAACAGGAAAGCCTCCAATGAATATTGCCAGACAAGTTGAAAATGCTATGAGAAACGGGATCCTTTTGTCAGTAATTGATGAGTCAGCTGGGACATGGCCCTTTGAGCAAGCTAAGGAGTTGGCAAAGATAGCCCTAAGATGTGCAGAGTTGTCTAGAAGCGTGCGGCCTGATCTTGTTAATGAGGTGTGGGCAGTGGTAGAACCCTTAATGAAGTCTGCTTCTACTTACATGGAACCACAGAGTCGTGGATCTGAGCTTGGAGCGTACCATCACACTTCATCTGTCCAATAAATCAGGTAATAGTTTTGAAATATATAATTGGCACCCAATCACAATAGTATGTGTATACCATAATTATTATGTTTTTTTTTTTTAGAAGCTCGTTAGGTGTTTAATGAAGAAATAAGAGTTTGTTTAACCTAATTTATATTACCACAACTTTGATGCCCTATCATGACCACAACTCATATTTGCATTAATAATTCAAAATTTAAATTCCAAACAAGAAACTTGAAAGACGGATCTATTGTGATCATTTTGCTGCATTGATTTTTCCACGTGTTCATTTTGTGCAAAATGAACTCAAAAATATTTTCAACTTGAATGCATTACTCTTAAGAATTTTCAACTTGAATGCATTACTCTTAAGAAATTACAAGTTCAAAGGTTCACATTTGCATTTGAAATTTAAATTTTGATTAATTAATGAAAAAAAAATGTTGTGGGCATGATGGAGCTCCAAAAGTTGATGTTCTTGGATCCCTCCTCAACTTATATATGGGAAGCGGTATGTTGACTGTCATATCAATTATCTAACCACAACAACCTTAAAAGGATTATCACGATATGTAAGGTAAAATTGTAGTGATGTTTTCTATAATTTTAGATATGTTGTGTATAAATTTGAACAAAGAGTTCGCTATGGCTTTGCTTTGGGTGCAACAGTTCTTCCTTTTTTTTTTCCCTGAAAAACAAATTTAATTCAGGTTGGGATTCATTTGGTCATATTCATTGTTTTTTTTTCCTGTAAAACAAATTTAATTAAGTTTGGGATTCATTTGGTCATATTTGCACGTCAATAAATCTAAACCATTAATTTTTCAAACCACCTAGGATTTTCCAATGACTTTTCAAATTGCACCATATTTGATACCCGATTACCTGAATTATATAAAAATATATACTCTGTACTCTTTTTCCATTTTGATAAACATTTGATCGATTGTTGCGGTTATCAAATAAGTTTATTGTCGATATAAACCATCCCGAGCAGCTTTTGTTTTTTAGTGTCAACAATTCTCTAAACCATCGACCCAGTAAATTCCAGTTCATTCACTAAACCACATCCCTCCCCCTCTCCAGTTTGTAGTTTTTCTGATCTCAACAGCTTTTACTTAAAATATAGAATTTGTAATTAAATCTAATTTGTTACTTTGGTTTCAGGAAGTGATGCAGAATCCCTGTATTGCAGCAGACGGATTCACATATGAATCAGATGCAATAAGACAGTGGCTCACTGGAGGGCACAACACATCTCCAATGACCAACTTGACCCTTCCACATCGTAATCTGATTCAAAATCATGTGCTTCGATCTGCCATTCAGGAATGGCTTCAGCAGCACCCACAATATTAATCTTTGATACGGTTCAAGTTGTACTGAAGTTTGTTAAGACTTGGTGCGCACGCTTGCTATTTCTTTCCCTCTATCTGGTTTTGAAGTAATGTTTGAGTGACTGTATTGATAAACCAAGCCAAGTTATTAAATATTTTTCTATCTTTCGGTAGTCAAATTTTCTCGTTCAACATTAGTAGCAAACAGTAAAATTTAGTTAATATTTTCTATTAAGTTCAACTATATTGTAATCATATCCAAATATTTTTTAAGTTATTGTTTTGACTTTAAATATTTAACTTTATAATTTAACAATCTTCATAAATAAAATTTCTTATAAGCTCAAATATAATGGTATTATGTATATTAAATATGCTGAGATTTTGTGTAGGAGATTAGTACTTACTAAACAATTTATAATTTTTTAGTTGGAATTATTATAAGAGTAGAACTAGGGTGTTCTTAGGTTCACAAAGTCCTCGGTGAACTCAAGTCTAAAACCTGTCAAATCGACTTTAAATGACGAATCCGAACTATTGAAATATGTCTATCTTATGAGTGATGCGTGATGCGTCTACATATGAAAATTTTAAACATTCAAATTAATTTAGTATAAAGTCAAGCGGTTAAAATTAAAAGGTTAATAAATTAATTTTAATGCATTCATTTTTGAACGTTTTTTGACCGGTTGACTTTATACTAAATTAATTTTAAATATTTAAAATTTTCAAAATGTAGACGCACCACTCGTAAGGTAGATGAATTTCAACAGTTCAAATTCATAATTTAAAGCCAATTTGATGGATTTTAGACTTGATCTCACCAAAAAAATTGATGAACTTAAGAATACCTAGTTCTACTCTTATTATAATACTCCTTTCTACAGCATTAAAGCATTACTTAAATTGCAGGTTATCTGTGCCTTCACTCACATGAACATAGTTTCTTGTATCAAAATCATCAAACAAGTTTAATACGGTCATTTTTATTAATGCCCTAAAAAAAAAAAAAATTAACAATATCTCTGTGAACTGTTTTTTTTTTTATTAATACTCTGACCACCAGGCTCACGGGCGGCCCATATTTTGAAGGAAACTCCCCCCCCCCCCTCCCAACGGGCGGTCCACTATGGATCTATTATCCCACCCGTTAACCCCTCCCTCTTCTCTGCCTTATTCCGAACCAAAAAAAAAAAAGCTGCGCCCAGCCGTCCATCTCCTGTAACGACAGGTGTTATTTTGTAAATTCTTTTTAATTATTACTAATTAGTCAATTACTGTAAGATTACTATAGTATTACTATAGTTTTACTGTATAATTACTTTAGTATTACTGTAGCAACAAGTATTTTTTTTTAATTAGCCATTTACTATTGTGCTCGTTATAATTACTGTATAATTACTATAATACTTATAAAATTATTTTTTAAATATAGTTTGTTAAGAAAAATATGTTAGTTGCACTGTATGTGGATGACAAGCTACAAAAGGGTGTAGATAGCGTGTATTATACGAAAGACGCGGCATTTGGCTTCAAGGTTAATGAAAATACCACATTTCAGGAACTCAAGCAGCTAATATACGAAAAGACTGTTGTAAACCTCAACAGGTATGAAATAGAATTCGCTACACAGATTGACAACTCACAAAGGAGTGGGGCGGGGGGGGGGGGGGGGGGGGGTAGACCTTACTTTGTGAGGTTTCCAATAGCATATGCGAATTTGTGGAGAGTTGTGTACACTCAATTTGAGTCTAGTGGGGTCTCCGTAATTGACATATATTCAAAGAGGGTTCCCCGGGCTAGGTTTGGACCTTCCGGTTATGACAACCAGGGGTACCACCACCACTCCCTTTATGACAACCAGGGGTACCACCACCACTCCCCTTATGACAACCATTGGTACCACCACTACTCCCCTTATGACAACCAGAGGTACCACAGCCCTGGTTATGACAACTTCGGGGTACCACAACTCTCCTGAAAATACTGAATAGTTACCACCACCACCACCACCCAGACAGACACCCATAATCCCTAGATTTCCAACTATACCAGAGCCAAGATCGGTACCCGTTAATCGAACTGATATTGATATTAATATTGATGCTATTAATGCCATACCAGAAAGGGAAATGAAAACGGGGGATAAATACGAAGGGATTTGGGAATCTGATAACTTATCAGATGGCGATGCAAATGTACTATGTTTATCCAGGAAAGAAAAATTTCAGATTAGAGGTCGGAAAAATAAGCATCTGGTCGCCACATTCAATGATACCACAGCTTTTGAAGAGGCAGACATTAGATATTTTGGCCCTCGTGTTGTATACAATGACGAACTTGCCCCATGGCAACTTTATACCAACATAGATGAATTTATAAAAAAAAATCTACGAGACTCATGTTCACGGCAACTAGGAATGTAAAATACACAAAAGGGATCGAACAAGGTTAGTTGTGCTATGTAAAACTCACCCGCGATGTAAGTTTCACCTTTTTGCAACCCCTGCGGGTGTAGGAGAAGCATGGATGATTAAGAAGTGTGAACCACCCCATACATACAAGTCTGCATCCACAAGGACAGACCATTCACAGCTGACGGCATCACTAATTGTCGATGCAATTGAGGAAGATATTAAGGAAGACTCATCTATGAGCATCAAGGCGGCGACTAGAACCGTCAGACACAAATATAAATATGTAACCCCAAAATACAACAGGCTGTGGAGATGTCGTGAACTTGCGGTTTGCAAAATATTCGGTAGTTGGAAGGATTCATACGGCTATCTGGCACCATTGCTCCAGGCCATAGCAAGTACAAATGTCGGCACTGTATATGAGAGGTGGTATGGCCCCTTTTTTGATAAGGAGGGAGTGTTAATAGAGAGAGCTCAACAATTCAAGGGCATAGCATGGGCTTTTGGTGCTTGTATCCAAGCTGTGCCATACATCAGACCCGTTATCAGCATTGATGCATGCTTCATGTCTGGCCGTTATGAGGGGAGGTTACTGATAGCATGTGCATATGATGCTGAGAACCATTTGTTGCCTTTGGCCTTTGTAATTGTTCATAAAGAGGATGGTGAGAACTAGGAATTTTTTATGCAGTTTTTAAGAAGACGGTTGATTGGAAAATGAAAGTTTTTATGTGTGATATCAGACCAGTACAAAGGAATAAAATATGTTTTTGATCGTGAAGATTTCGGTTGGTCAACACATACTGATCAGTGTGTGCACAGGTTATGTATGCAACACGTTGCGGAGAACCTTTCCAAGGCAATCGAAAATGACAAGTGGGTTCCAGAAACATTTAGACAAAATTATTGAAAGAAAAAGCTAAGAAGGGTGGTAGAGATCACTAGCAGTTTTGCAAAGGTATATTTCAATTGTTTACATATATTATTGTATTTTTAGAAGACAGTTTTTTAGTACAATTGTTTACTTATATTATTTTATTTTCTTATTTTTTTGTAGTACATGCCAAAGGCAAATCTCTACTTAATGAAGGTCGGCAAAAATAATCCCCGAGATGTCAACGAAGATCCAGCATACGAGAAAATATATCAATCTCATGATGGAGGTTGGCGTTGGGGAATTATGACCACCAACGGGTCCGAGTCACTGAATGCAGTATTCAAGCAGAGCCGGATGTTGCATATGGCTGCAATTGTAGAAGACACATTCTACAAGTTAAATGCATAGTTTCAAGAACGGCGTGCTAAGACCGCAGAATTAATAAGGATGAACCAGTCATTTTCAACAAGGGTGGAGGAGAAACTAAAATAACACAGGGACAAAGGTGCAACTATGAACGTGATCCCGATGGGTAATGATGGTATAGAATTCGAAGTGCAAAATCTAAATGAATACGTTCCTACCAGCCGCAAACCAGGCGGCACTATGGAGTTTGTGAAGAGGGCTTGCAAGTACGTGGTTAAATTCAGAAATACTAGGATGGTAACCTGTACATGCCAAGGACCCCAACTAAGTCACATACCCTGTAGTCACGTGATGGCAGTATGCCGAGTGAGGAACTACTGTAAGGATCACAATGTTGCTGACATGTATCGTACCGATTACCTTGCTTCCACTTGGGATGGATCTTTCCATTCTTATCCCGATCAGCATGAGTGGCCTGCATATGTCAGTGATAGAATACTTTCTTCAGAAGGATGGATAAGACAGGGGAGGAGGAGACACAAGCGTGTTGTAATGACCATCGACAAGATGGATAGTAGGCGACCGTCGGGAAATCGAGTTCATCGTTCTGTTTCTGAAAGGCGCACAGCATGTATATTTTTTTGTATAAAAATAATTTATGA